>JAGXCT010035404.1:74706-91135 GCA_022495035.1 Philopotamus ludificatus
TATAAATATGATAAAATATCCTACGCGAGCTACCGAAATACCGCTCGCGAGCGACCGATGGTTCGCCAGCCACCGTTTGGCTACCACTGGTTTAGTGTGTCATGTCAAAGTTTTGGCATAATAGAGCACGATGATTCATGATAGTCATCGGTTGTTTGGTGGTGTAATGGCCTAAGTAACAGGTCCGGTCGAGTTAGTTTAAAGCTGATATGTCACTGGTTTGACATTTGCCAGATCGTTCCGCTATGTCGACCGCTGATGCGTGCAATATGGAATTTGCCATGGCATATACATAATAAATACTTGAACATTTAATCTCAATATGGGCGTTTTTAATATGCTCTGGAATAAGAAGTAATGAGAGCCATGTCTGGTAAATAATTAAAATAATATTACGCTGATTTTTTATCATAACTCTTATTAATATTTTTTAAATATATTGTATTTTATAGCTAAGGCTAAAATGCTCAATTGTATCATAAAAGCTCACGTCTCCAAGGATTTAAATGTCAGCGAGGCTACTAAAACCATTATTGAGATATATGGTTAAGCTCTCATCGTTAACAGATGTCAATTTTGTTGTAGAAAATTTAAATCAAGTTCAACAAGATGCCCATAAATCCTGAAGTCTTAAATTCCCTCACTAAATCAAATCTAAGACTTTAAACGCCAAACAAACATTTACAGTGATACTCTTTCAGCAAAAAAGACTAGTGATAAAATTTAGGACTTTAATGGGTTTTATTAAACCCTCCTTATCCGCAAGACGTTTCCTTATCGGATTACCATCTCTTCAGGTAAATGAAACGTAACTTCAGGAATAAACAATTTTAAAACGTGGACAATAATAGTTGCTTTATTCCATAACAAGTCAATAAAATGGGCATAAAGGATTTATAAAAGCGTCGAGAAACTCTTTCAAGTATTTCAAGTTAGTCTAGCAATGCCGATGGGGTCTATTTGAGACCCCAAATTTTGTATTTGTCTAAAAGAGTCGGAAGAATAACTATTATAAATAATCATTGACTTTTACTGTCCGCGATTGCCGAAAAAAAATAACAACAATATGCGTTTCTATTCGTTCCGTACGGGATGCGAGCGAGAAAAAACATCGCGCATGTGCAAGTACGAGTGCAACCGTACTAGGGACATGTTAGGGGCGAGTTCTGAGAAGTCGACATACCTTAGTTTGCGACTGAACATCGCCGTGTACACGTCATTTACACATCCATTAATTATTATAAATAAATTAAGTATAAAAATACAAAGTTTGATTGATATTTTGATTTTTTCTATTAATATATATCATAAATAACTATATTTATTCTTAGAATAATCCATTTTTTGAAAATAGTTAGATATTGATGAAGAATTGAAATACCTGGGGTCAATTTTCATATATTTAGTTCATACTAAATATACCCCATCGGGCAACGCCGTTAGTTTTGAGCCACCGTGATAGATTTTCCGTTCATTCCGATTCCATTCAGAATTTATTCTTCATAGATGTTTAACTAATCAATATGACGCGTAAATGACAAAGCTCTCGGCAATGTCTCGCCGCTGACTGAGCTCTCGCAGCATGTTTCACTCGCATTTAACCCATCGTACCGGATGTGAGCGAAAAAAACATTAATATTGTTGTTTTTTATTTTTTTTCGCAATTGCAGAAAATAAAGGACATGATTATTTATAATATTTATTCTTTAGATTTTTTTAGGCAAATTTAATTTTAGCACGGCTAAGTATCGCAGAATATACTGCATTTATTGCAACTAACGAAGAAGAAATGCCCGAACGGCTTTAATAAGTTAAACATCAGCTTTCCAGTAAATTTAGTAAAACAAGGGCATATCGAAAAAGATCTAAAAATGTTTGATGCAGAGTTTGGTATTCTCCATTTTTACAGCTTGGACAGTGAAGATAACCATTAATAAAAATACTGACGAATTCTAAATGTGGTCCCGGCAATTCCTAATGAGATTAACTTGAACTGCAATCACACAGACGTTTCTGTTCTATAAGAAACGGAAAACAAAAAATATGACTACAGTAATACCCCCGATAACGCAAAAATTTGGCGTTATAGACATCCGTGGCTCATTGTCTACATCAGGCGTGAACGGTGAGAAATGTGCCATACACTCGCACACATAAGGACATAGATATGTGCGAGCGAGATCATAGGCATAGAGTTTACGGTCGAGCTATGCATGAATAGAATGCGCTCGCGTTATTAGAGGGACTGCCGCGATTTATTTTGAAATTCGCGTTATCGAAACACGCGTTATTGGGGGTATTACTGTATATATATTTCAAGAGGCTATACGATAGGCTAGAGAAGCTCTTTACGCTTGGTAACGTACAAGGACGCGGATGAAAGAGACTCCACTGTAGTAGCTGCGATGCGAGATGCGATCTTGGAGAGTCATAATCAAGAGTATACGAGTCAGAAGAATAACGTTGATAATATTCTACCAAAATAATCACATAAAATTATGCTATACTACAGCATCCATATAAATATCGTTCCGCCGTATTTTTAACACATTTTTTTAATCTAATATTACAGTATGAAATTTATCAGCTGAAAAAAATTAAAAATGCATCCGCGGTGTGAATTTTTTCGAGCGTCACTTGACGCCGTGCGAAATCTGCCGCACTCAGATATGCGACGACGCTCTCGACGCTTCCCCTGTGGCCGGGCTTTTAAAAAAAAATAAAAAAAATAAAACGAATAAAAAATAAAATGCACACGGAGGACATGCATTTTTCTAACCGCCCTGTGCGTTTTATCACCGTGTCTACAGCGAACTGCAATGCGGTGCAATCTGGATTCCCATGGAGGGCGTATGTGGCATGGTGCGCACGTGCATGTGCGCATGGGATCATGACCCTCGACCCTGGCGACGGCAAATGGGTATTTCAGGAATGGAGATGTCCCGAACATGACGCAAACGGATCGTGTGAAAAGCTTTTTTTGCGAACTCTGCACCAAACGCCAAATAAATACGAATCAACGCCCACGATCTCCAGAAAACGTATAGAATCCGATTCCTTATTCAGTTTCACGTGTTTTCTTTTATTCACGCCGTTTCATGAAAAGCGAAATAAAATCTATAAACAGATTTATGGAGAGTTCAGTAATGCTCAACTATTTCAAATTAAACACCAAGAATTGATTCGATTAATCTTGATTAAGGTATCGGATCAGAAAACAATAAGCGAGGACGAAAAGGATGCTGAAAATTGCGATTCCATCTTATAATATTGGAATTATTACGACGTACAATCGATTTTAATTTGGAAATTTGACATTCTGGCAAACTTCCAACAAGTCTATGTCATACCATTGCAGCTTTAGGCTTAATGTAAGATTTACCACCATTCCGACTACTAAAAATATTTTTTTTATTATGAATATGACACAGGATTGAATTTACAGCAAGAATTTAATATTTTATCACACTTTGATGTAGGTGACGATTTTATTTCTTATAAAAATATGTAATAGGTCTAGAAACCTGATCTAGGGCTATAAATACAATATGTACATGCGTTCTCAATTAAATTTACTTGACCTTCTTAATGGAAAGTATTTTATAAAAAAAATAGTATTTCATATACGGATATTATTTCGGATTCAAGTCGAGACTATTAAAAATATTTACGAGTCATTAAAATGAATCATGTGTACCGCAACGATCTGTCCGAGTGCTCTGAACAAAAATAAATATCTATATTTTATTACGCGCTATATTTAAATAAAAAAAAGAAACTAAAAGTAGCCATAAAATTTTTTAATACTTTCATTTTAGGGGAATTTTATGATTTACAGAAAATATGCTTTGACTATTAAAATGATATAAAGCGTAGAAATGACAATAAAACATTATGACAAAGTCATAAATTATAAAATGATATTTTTATAAATCCTTAAAAAGACACGTTATTTATTTTAAAATCAACAGAATAACTAGTAAATAATTATAAGTGTTTTTTTAAGAAGCATGCATTCGTTTAAGCTCGCAGTGTTGCCAACTTTTATTTTTTTTGACCGATAAACGGTCTGGCTCATCTTCCTTCTTTTATGGGACCCTTTCTCAAGAGGTCTTTCTCAAAATTAAAAGGATCGCTATTGCGCAACAAGATTAATAATCATTGTGACTTGTTATAAGCAGATAATACCTAGAGAAGATGAGAACGAATACCGAGGCAAACCTCTTCCTACTTACCTGGACACAGTCGGTAGGGTAAAATCCGATACTAACAGTGGTAGAAGATACACGTTCTAGGCCAGAATTTGCCAAGAGAGGGAAATTCTTCCCTCTCTTGAAACAAAAAATCGGTTCAGGTCCTCGAAATATGAACACAAAAGAAGTACCGTCACGTAACGTGTTAGACTTAAGTTCCCTTGGCCTCGACTACCATTCGAGAGCCTGGTAAGGCCCATACCCTCAGCTAGTGAGTGTCTCATGGATGGCAAATGATGATTATGATTTTTAACCATTAATATACATACATACATAAGTGGCCTTCTAACCCTGAGGCGGGTCTTTGCGATCTGAAGGACACTACGCGATCTCCTTCGGGTTATCTAGGCTCTTCAAATACAGGTCAGGTCGCCAGGGCCAGATATTTCGAAATTAAACTTCTTGGCTCTTTAATCTCGAGTTATTAGAATTTTATTATATACAAATCATCAGCATCATTTGCCAGTGAAGAGACACTCACTCGCTGAGTATTTGGGCCATGCCAGACTCTTTAATGGTACTCGAAGCCAAGGGAGTCGGGTCTCACAATGGCCAGTTGCCTCTTACAAAAGGTGTTTGTCTAGATATTCACATTCCTCTTCTCGTGGGACGTGACGAATCACAGCTAGCATTAACCTTATTGCATAAAAGCAATCCTTTCATTATTTTAAAGAGGTCCCCTAGTAAGGAGAGAGAGGGAGCAAAGTATTGCAACTTAGTCGGTTATCGACTTTCATTTTATGGTTTTCCTTTCCAGGGCATATTGGTTCTGCTAGTGATAAATATGTGTATATATGTACAATGAACCCTCCTATAGCGCTTCCTGCCATAGAGCAGGGTGTGCGACAATCCCGTTAACAGTGTTTCCTTCTAGATAGCTGTTTTCTACAAAACACTGAATTTTCAATTTTAAATTATATATTTCATAAATATGTAATACATTTTTTATTAACACTTTATGAGCCGTTCACGCCTTTTGGCGTGATTTTGTAGCCAAGGATACACGTGCATGTTAGCTTGGATTATCATCACATGAAACCATGCGGCCCCCAGGCTAGGTTTGATGTAAAATCTTGCGGCTCATAAAGTGTTAAAATTGTCTTTTAACCCTGAGGCGGGTCTTTGCCACCCGGAGAACACTACGCGATCTCTAGCAGAGACACATCCATCTCAACCCTGATGTCAGGACTGCGACGATCGTCCTCCAGGTTATCTTGGCTCTTCGAATACGGGTCAGGTCGCCATCCATACGCCCGGGAGCCGAGCTATCAATGCGTGGATTGTAACAATAATAATCAAACGAGGCTAGGGACAATTCGTATTTAATTCACAGTCTGATCGGCTGCTACGGGCACCTTCTGTGACACACACGTCACCGAGTTTGCCTGGGATAGCGGCCTGGCTCCTCATAGCTCCGTAGAATCTACGAAACCATGATTGTGCTAACCGCTACGGCTAATTTATTCATTTATCATATGACTACGATGAATGGATGGCATACTAGAAAGATTCCAGAGCGTCATTTATCCATAGAAAGAAGGAGAATGAGTCTCTCACACTAATAATCTCTCCAGTGTCAAACCACGACACTGGTTATTTTTTTAATATTATTTCAGTTGAAAGCAAATTTATATTACTTGTTTTATGATTATTTATTCAATGAAGGATATGTAACATTAAAGTATTCAAATCCAACGCGCCAAACTACCAACATAAATATTTTTTTATAAATGATGCGGAGGTAATGGGTCTCTTCCTCATGCATATTCCTGGTCAGTGTTATAAAAAATTCACTGAATTCATAGTTTTCGTCGGATACCTATCCGATTACTAACGTAGCTCAGTCGCGGTTAACCTACATTATCGAAATAATATGCATGTTACCAGAAGCCATAACAATACGTACAAAAAAAACGATATATCGTATTATGGCAGCCAAAGGGTTGAAGTATATACCTACATTTGATACAATTAATTAATATGTATTCTAATAATACAGTGAGTTTCAGCAGTA
This sequence comes from Philopotamus ludificatus, assembly GCA_022495035.1. Classification (NCBI taxonomy): domain Eukaryota; kingdom Metazoa; phylum Arthropoda; class Insecta; order Trichoptera; family Philopotamidae; genus Philopotamus; species Philopotamus ludificatus. The sequence continues at coordinate 80,974 of JAGXCT010035404.1, forward strand.
TAATACGGTATTAATTTCAGCATCCAAATATCACGATACTGAAGCCGTTGCTTTGTATTCCCGTTTTGATTGACAGTCATTTGCCCATCAAATGCATACACAGAACCGGAAGCTTATAGGCTCACCGTCACATACGACAGTATTAAATCGCAATTGCAATTACGCATGTGTCACTCTGATGATTCGCACGTTTATGCGATAATTAAATATAACCACGTCGGTTATCCCACACGGCAAGTTTTTTGTATTTTTATACTCGGCGATGCCCCCACGCGTTGCCAGGCCATGTGTTTCGCATATGTCGGGTTAATGTTAACCGAAAGTGAGGTCGCAGCTTGAGACAATGGCCGCGCGGTATTAAAAAGAATCGAGACCCTGCGTGGGTCAATAGCCAAAAAGCGAATTTTGGAACGCGTTGAACCCTCGGCGTGGGGCGTAATGGATCTCGAGTACCGCAAGGGGTAATTCTGGGATGGAGGGATTTTTTTTCATTTTTTTTTTGGCAGAGGATCGGATGAATAGTCCCTTTATTAGACGATTTATAAATCGCGCCCGGATAATGATCAGGATCCGGCATAATATATTTTAAATGCAAATTTTGACGAAAAAAAAATATTAGTGAGTGATATAATTTTTAAATTATATTTATTAAATATACCCTCGATTCCATTTTTATTTCTACATGTAAAAAAAATGTGAAGCGTTTTAAAAATGTGATATTTATTTATATGTAAAAAAACTGGAGTGCACCGGCGCGCCGGACCGGTGAGTGCAATCCACGGAAGTTACCGTTCCGTTCCGTGAAGATTTTTTTTAATAAGAAACGTCTTAAGCAGTCGAATCCTTCTTACGTGAGTAAATATGCATTTTTTATTTTGCTTCAACAGATAATTTATTATTTGGAATATTAAAAATTAACAATGTGCTTATATTTTATTTAAAATATAAAAAATAATGTGAGATAAAAACAGTAATAAAATAAATGACAAACGGCACGTGGCTCAAAGAAGCTGTGAGTCAGTATGACTACGTTACAGTGAGTAAATATGACTGCACCGAGACGCAGCGCGACACGACACTTAGTAGCGAAACCCACCCCCGCACTCCGCTACCGCCCCGCATCCGTCAAATACACGACGCTGATAGGGCTGATGAGCAGACAGTGCTCTTGCTCTACATAGCGCGAATGATACGTATAGTAAGCCCCCATATAACGCCAAAATAGGTTCCACATTATAGGGGGGGACGTTATTTGGGGTTTTTAATTTATTTTTTTAAGTTGAAGGAAATCAACCAGCGCAAATGACTTCGTATTTTGGCTGACGTAATCTTCCCGCCACTTACGGGCAGGGAAGATAAACGCGACAATTTATTAGTTGGTTTTATAAAATTATAAAATATTTTTATGAAAATTTTAATTAGCGTTTTAAAAAAAATACGTAATAGGGGGGATCGACGTTATAGGAAAAAACACCGCAAAGTTATAGGGGGGAACGTTATATGAGTGTACGTTATGGGAGGATTTACCGTATATTAATATATAAACATATATTTTTCCTCAATTTGCTTGGGGGTGCTGCAGCTCTGCAGCGTATCCACTGCGTCCCTAATTACTTGTACTTGTACAAAAATGTAATTATTTTTAAAAGAATTACGATTATTTAAACAATAAACTTTAAATTCGTTCCAGAAATTTTTAAACCCATTATTTATCAGGAATATCTTATATTTTATGAAGAAAAAGGTTTTAATTACTGAAAAATAATATATTTATATGTATAAAAAAATGTAAACAGGACAAAAATTACGTCCATTAATAAATAATAATAGAAAGGTTCATAAAAAATAGCTTATTTTTGCATGCTTTCAGCAATGATATATTCCCATAACTTAAATAAATAAACTATTCTAGATTTCCGGAAAAATCATTTCCTAATTTTCTTTCTAGAGAATTAGTATTTGTTACATATTAATACTTTATGAGCCGTTCACGCCTTTTGGCGTGAGAGCCATACCGCCACTTGGCATTTTTTTCTGATAGCGATGAACAATGTAATTCTACTATTTGACCACAGGTGGATACACGAGCATGCTAGCTTAGATTATCATCACATGAAACCATGTGGTCCCCAGGCTAGGTTTGATGTAAAATCTTGCGGCTCATAAAGTGTTAATATTAACAAAAAAAATAGTGCAAAATTATTTTGATATTCTTTCTGAATTATTTTATATATAATATCTTTAAACTGATTAAATTAAGCTGAAAAAACATAAACAAATGGTTTAAAATCCTCCACAATCGTTAACTATTTATTTTACTTAACAGGAATTTTCTATTGTATTTGACTCTATTAAAAATATTCAAAATAATTAACCTAACTCAATTATCCTTGATTAGTAATTACGTTCGACATTGCTTTTAATAAACAATTTTCGAAAAAAATTACAATATTAATATGCCATGGATTACCAATATTGAAACCTCTAGAAATTATTAATAAAATATTTCTCATTTCGCTGAAATTATTCAAAGCAGATGCACAAACATGAGACGCGCTTCAACACACGCAAATTGGCACAAAATAAGCATCAGTTCTAGATTGCTTCTCTATCCGCCATCTTCATAATTCCCCCATTTGTATGCATGCAAGAAAACTAAGGGACGAATTAAAAGTTAAAGCATAAAATTAGTTCTGGCGACACGGATTAATTCCGAATTTCTAATTATATTTTAGAGGATCCGTGCTCGAGGCAATTTCAATAATATAACAAATTTCAACAATGGCACTGCGTGCGAACGCCGTTGAGTTATGATGATCGTTTGCCTACATTAGGAAAATTGGGGGGTGGAAACTCGGCGACGGGGAAATCTCGGGCCGGCAGCCAAACACGTCGCCTTCCAGGAAATAGCTGTCAGTGGTCACTGGATGTGCCATCTGAATAGCTAAATAGCCTGGACCCCGAGTGTCGAGATGTCCTGTCGTAGATAAAAGTCGGAAAATAATTGGATTCCACCGCTGCGAACGAATAAGATTTTAAAAAAAATGAAAATTCAGGACGAAGACTAATTATTTAAATTTTATATATATGGGGGACCGAAAAGTAATCAAAATTTCTTCGATGGCCTCATTCACAGTTCGTTTTGTGTCGAGACACGGTCTACTTATTACGTTAATGTTATGGTTGTAAACATCATTTTTCGGTTATTTTTTTTTCTACTAAGGGGCAAAGATGTCAAAAATAAAATTGTTTAATTGAAATCATTTTTATTTTAATTAACATATTCGGGGAACCGAGAAGTAATCAAAATTTCTTCCATGAGCTCATTCATAGTTTGTGTTGACCATTTTTAAACGGTTATCGATACATACGGAGACACTAAATATGTGTCATTGGTGGTTTGAATAGTTTAAAAATGGAAATAGGAATCCCAAAGACAGTGGATTGAGATCCTTTTAAGACTGTTGGTCTACAATTAGAAAGTTGTACAGGCAAGGAACTTGGGTTCATCGTAAATTGACGGAGACGCCGTTCGATCAACAGCGTACCATCTGCGCATCTCTTTTGTCTCGGTATGAAGCCGATCCGTTCTTTCGGCGAATTCTAACTGGAGATGAGAAGTGGGTGCTATACAATCATCCTTGATTACCAACCCTCTGTAACATTGTGCCAGCAGACCTAAGGCGTAAAGCTGCCTTTAAGAAACTGTGGGCGAGATACTAAGGAAGAGGAATATTATAAACAAAGACCTCTTACACCTTCCCCCAGCCAGACTGAAATAAAAAAAGGCCCCATTCACCTCAGACACTCAGTTCTTGCTTACCCAGAATCCGATTTCAACATGGCGAAAATATGGAAAGAAGCGACACTGAAAAAGTAGGAGGTCATCGTGGGTCCAACCAGCTCCCCAACCGGATTTCTCCTACCGCGGTAAAAATGGAGCCAACTTAACCTCATCCGACATTACAACTGAGTGGAAATGCAAGGCTGAAGTGAGAGAAGCTCGCCGAAGTATGGCCATATAATATTAATGACGTCATGGACCAACAAGAGCACAAAAGTATACCCTTTCGAATTACCGAGAACCAACACTAGTATGAAACATCTCTTAGTGTATCTCTCATCAGTAAGTGATGTAGAGGCGCGACTATTCCGGGCTAGGTTTCCTCTTTTCTCTTTTGTCTCGGTATGAAGCCGTTTTTGCGGCAAATTGTAACTGGAGATGGGAAGTGGGTGCTATACAATAATCCTGTACGAAAAAAACAATGGCTATCTTTCGGAGGAGTACCTGTTTCGACGCCTCGACCATCACTAACAATAAAGAAGGTCCTTGTTTGTGTGTGGAGGGATTTTGAGAACTTGTAACTCATCCAGCCTATTCACCAGATCTAGCGCCATCGTATTACTACTTTTCAGATCGTCAGAGTATAAATTAAGAGGTAAAATAAATTGAATAATGTTGGAGAAGTGAAAACGCACTAGGAAAAGTTTTTATGGAAATTATTTATTTAAGGTATTTTTAATAAATAAATATTTTTACCCAGAAAAAAAATTGATTACATTTTAGTCCCCCTAATACTTCAATAATATATTATTATTGAAAAAAATGAGGATATTTTAAGGACATCCTATACTACTAGCCTGTCACACTTCAGCCCAACGTTATTTTGCACGAAATCAGCACTTTCTCAGATAAGACTGTCCTAGATTCTGTGGCTGCTAAACGCCCAGATCCTTATTAGGTATTTGCGACTAAACCTACAAGACCCAGAAGCAATTAAGCCACCGGTAATAGATCATCGGGCCCTGTCCCACGCGGACCCGCTCAAAAAGAAGTCGAGGCCGCGCAAAATTAACAATAATCAAAAATTGCAAAATCAACAAGTTGCGTGGGCACGCGTGCCAGAACGTCTTATCGTCACTCAATTTTGCGGGGTGTTAAGTCACTTCAATTTTACGACGTACTAAAACAGGGTTAATCGCGATACCCTCGTGCACCTTACAAGTCCTCACACCCTCGATCCGGGGACCTGCCCCCACCCCGGCTTAATATCGCCGACATTTGGATATTGTGTGTATATGTGTGTATGGGCGGGTGTAGGCTACAATTTGCAAATTATGCGGGAAATCAGAATTTCAAAATCTGGGACAGGAGCCAAGGATCCTCCAATGGCGGACCAAATTGAATTTATTTGTTGTGGATGCGGCGGAGGCACTCGAGGTTTTGCAGACATCGGCTCGACGGACGAGGCGATTGAAGGACCGATTGTAAAGTTGCTAGACTCCACTTTGAATGAATAAAAATACAATTATTTATTAGGACGAAAAATATTAGAAAAACAAAATTGTATATTTGATAATGGGGATTTACTTTATTATTCTGATGCTTTCTTTGAAACATGTATTTACGAACTGTGCACGAGGGACTGAACTCTGAATTTATTACCATGACAACAGATTCCCTATTCGTTAAAAATATATCATACCGTCATTTTAAAAAATAATAAATACATAAAAACATCATGAGATAAAAAAAAATTTACATATATTTTTTTGTAAATACCCATTAAAAAATCAAATGAATGTATAAACAAGTATTTTAGCTCTCATTTTTATATATTAGACAAGGCGAGCTTATGTCAATATCAGTAGCGCCGTGTTAACAACTTCATTGTCACAACAAACATAAACATCAGTGGCGTACGTGGTGTTGATGTTGGGTGTGCTGAATGTGGAAACAAAATATATAAAAAAACATTATTAACATATTAAATTATGTTATATTATAAAATTATTATTTTATGAGATTATGTTTTAAAAAAAACTGCATTTTTTTTCTACATTCAGCACACCCAACATCAACACCACCGTACGCCACTGAACACATTGAACATATTTGTTATATAAAAATAACAATCTACGGTAAAACCTCAAGACATCGTTTTCAAGGGACCATTAAAAAACAAGGAATATAGTAAAAGAATAAATGCGGAATTATTAGTGACCATTTCTGAAGATATTTGCTAATTTAAATACGCCAGCTCTTGTCAAAAATAGTCCCTTCCTCTATTTTTGCGACTTGGTTAGGTTAGGTTAGGTTAGGTTAGGTTAGGTTGCTACCACGGGATACCACGAATGCGTAGAGGCGGTGGATACAGCCAGACACACTCTATTGCAATGTCCACGCTTCACGGAAGCCAGAAAGAGCCTAGGAGGAGCGGTAACCATCGAAACCGTGCAGAAACTCCTCCTCGGCAAAGAGAGGAACAAAGACGCTATCCACGTTTGCCGGGATAGTGAGTGCTGACTAAGGAGGGAAGCCGAAAGGGCAAGACGGCCGCCAAACAGCAACCGACAGCAAGGATAACGGAAAGATCCGATTACCACGGAGGACGTGAGGTAAAGCTTTGCGAAAGCCAGCCACCACCATGCTGAATATCTAACGACAATACCGTGGTGGTGGTCGGGCTGGAGGAGGGTTTTAGCTGGTAAAATCCAGCACTATCTCCTGAAGGAGGTGTCTATTGAATCTCCCCTCCTCAACAGAAAAAAAAAAAAAAAAAAAAAAAAAAAAAAAGGTTAGGTTAGGTTAGGTCCAACTTCTAAACCGGATGCTTTGGAGAATACCATCACCAATTCGGGAAAGAGGCTATCACGGAATGCCATGAATGCGGAAAAGCACAGGACACCGTTGAGCACACTTTTCTACATTGCCCATGCTTCATAGAAGCTAGAAAAAGCTTAGGAGGAGAGACGGTAACTATCGAAGCCGTGCAGAAACTCCTCCTCGCTAAAGACAAAGTGGATAAGACGCTATCTACAATTGTTGCTCACCAAGGAGGAAGCCGAAAGTTTCAGATGGCCGTCAAACAACGGCCGATAAGGACAGCAAGGATAACGGTAAGAATCGATATCAAGAAGGACGTAAGGTAAAGTTATACCCGAAAGTCAGCCACCACCACGCTGAATATCTAAGGACAATTCCGTGGTGTTGTTCGGAGCTGGAGGAGGGGTCTTAGCTGGTTAAAATCCAGCACTATCTCTTGAATGGAGGTGTCTTTTGAAGATCTACCCTCCTCTAACAACAAAAAAATGATTAGGTTAAGTAAGATATTTGTTAATCCAAATACGTCAGCTCTTGTCATAAGTAGACTTCTTTTAAGTCAGCAACTTATTCAGTCAGGTTATGTTAGGTTAAATTTGGTTTAAAGTTGTGAAGCAATATTATTTTGTTTTTTTATATAAACAATTAATCCATTTTTCTTTATTTCTGAGGAACATAACCACGTGCATTTATTGCGATGATTCTCCTCCTTGTGGAGAACCATGGTTATGATTTTCATGGAAATATATGATATTATATGTCACCTATCCGAATACTAACTGCGCTCGGTAGCGGTTAACTTGGCAGTTATAATTTTATTGTAATTACCCTCAAGCTATGACAGGTAGGTTAGATTAGGCAAGGTTAGGTTAAACCTATTAGGTTAGGTTGTATTCGATTAAGTTATGCCCAAATATATGTAGTTATCAATCATTTCTGAATATTTTTTTTCTTTTTTGATTGGTTAAAATTCACATGCATAAGATTTAGATAAAGAATAATGCTTAAACGTGTGCGTTTTATGTTTCTAAAACAGGGAATAGTTATATTTAATCATTTATTAACTTTGAAATAAAAAATGAAAGTCAAAAACCATAGGGGTTTTTAAAGTCAAAAACCATAGGCAGCTCAAATATATTCAGCCAAAAAAGCATGACAAACACGTTTTTTTCACGGAGAGCGCTCTCCGAATTATATCCTCTGATTGACACATGCCTTGCATTGCAAATAATAATTATAAATAAATAAACTTGAACATATGTTTAATGAATATTCAAGACATTTGCATTATTAAATCGTTGCAATGTTTAAATAACTAACAATACATTGTTTATGTTATCTTATATAACTAGTCACAATTAATTTTGATGATATGCTATGAAAATACTGGATACACATAATTTTCTACGCGAATCCAAATTGAATATTTATTTAAGAACCATGAGAATCATAATGTAGAGAGTTTAAGAAAATAAATAACAAAGGAATTCGTGTTTCGGTACATTTGGGACCCCAAGTTTTTGATTTTTCACGAATAACTCTTTTAATATAAATCCTACATGTCATAAGTTTTGTTTAAAAAAAATATAAATAAACCTAAACTTTATTGTCCCCAATTACAAAAATAAATATGTTTTTTTTCGCTCCATACCGGATGCAAGCGAGAAAAAACCAGTGTTAAGACTTGGTAAATGTGTCCGACGAAAACTATGAATTCAGAGAATTCTTTATAACACTGACCAAGAGGTATGTAAGAGGAAAACATCCATTACCTCCGCATTTAAATAAATAAAAAAAATATATATTTATGTAGGTAGTTTGCCATGTTGGAATTAATTAATTTAATATCATCAATCCTGCGTTGAATAAATATTTATAAAACAAATAAATTAATAATATTTAAAATTAACCAGTGTCGTGGTTAGACACTGGGGGTGAGGGGTATATCTCCTTACATCATCAGAATCTTTATATGGGTGAATGGCGCTTTGAACTCTTTCTGTTATGTCAGTCATCTATTGTGGTCAAATAAATAAATATATAAATAAAAATACATCGCAAGTGCGAGTGAAACCAATTTTAATTTTAAAAAAATCAAGAAATTGATGAAAAATTCATGATTAAATGTTTTGGGTCAATTTTCATATTAAATAGACCCCATCGGCGGACACCGTTGATTTCGAGCCGCCGCTACGGATCGTTTAAACCGTAATTCAATTGGCAGAGAGAAATAGGATTGCAATCAACAGTGTATTAAAAATAATATATCAAACTCTTCACAAACGATCCGATAATGGGTTAACGATCAGACCAAAGTAATTGCGTGGACAGAATCTATCGGCAATATTCGCGATAATGGCTTTGGGCGGAGGCGGGCGGGGGGAACGAGGTGAGAAGCGCGAATTTCTCAGGTAGACGAGACTAATTTGGCGGATTAAGGAGGAGGTGAAATTTTGCACGAGTTGGCTGCAAACTCAAACTTGAGTTTATAATAAAAACTTAAATTGAGTTTCGGAAGCGTCGACTCGCTAAGTGACTTTCGACTCTTCGTGCTTAAACATTATGGCGAAGTGCGTAACTTTTTGTTACACATGACGGGCCCGGTGCCGGGTGGAAGCGGCCGTTCTAAATAATTCATAATTGATTGTGTCCCCGGGTAAAACGGGCCGAAAGAAGAACGCCGTTATCGTCAAAATTATTCGATAATAAAAAAAAATAAAAAACGAATTAACGCTCGCGGGACTTTGTGCACGCACCGCGGTCGATGAATGAATCGCGCCAATCAATGAGCGCGTACGTACACGCCGTACGTTACGTACATCGCATACGAATATCAAACTGTAAAATAAATAATAAACATTTTTTTTAATATCATAACTCATTATACGACGGCTATGAACCAATTTAAATTATCAATAAATCAATCGCGTGGGTTTATATGACTAATTTTGATTTACGATCCGAACAAAAATCGATCAATTTAATTATGAAATAATATTAGACTAATAATTATTAGATTATCTAGTTACCAACGATTGAGTTAAGATAGTTCTTTGAAAAATCAAACTTTCACGGGGTTCTGATACGTAACCAGTGTTATGACTTGTAGGTAACCTGCATATTATTACTATAATGTAAGTTAACCGCGACTGGACTAAGCTTGAAGTCGGATAAACGTCCGACGAAAACTATGAATCCAAGGAACCCTTTATAACACTGGCCAAGGAGTATGTAAAAAAAAGAAAGAAGGGGTAAGTCAGATTCACCAAGCATTTCAAGTCAAAATATCGATAAAAAAATGGATTATTTTAAGAGTTGTTTCATAATTTAGTCGATATTTTTGATTTTTTAAATAGAAGCTCGTGTCACTCGCACGTTTCACTGCCACTCGCCACATCGTGCAGGATGTGAGCGCACAAAAACACCACGCGCGTGGCATCAGTGGCGAATATTGGTATTTTTTATTATTATTTTGACACATTTACAGCCAATAATTGAGAATGATTACAGTTAAACCCCCACTAACACTAAAATCGGGACCGTGTAATTTGGAGTCGT
>JAGXCT010035405.1:0-29465 GCA_022495035.1 Philopotamus ludificatus
GATTGTTATCATACGTAGATTTCTGAGAGACACTAAACTCATCTAAAAGTATCGGTTATATGAAGGTTTCTCGTCCTCTTGTTCCATTCATGTCCAGCTCTTCGCAGATGACAAATTAATCGATCGATCTGCCACAGAAATCATATGATTACCATTCTATTTCATATGATAGGCGTAAAAGCCCTATTGTAAAGCCCTGATCTCATTCAACACCCTTCTCCATTTTATCCGGTCTGCCGCTACGTCGCTCCATCTTTCGGAAGTTTCAATGATGAAGTTTCTCTCTGTACACAGTTCAACCACCTGAGCCTTGGTCTTGGGCCTGATAATGGTTCTTCATTGCGAGGAATCTCGGCCGTAGATGCTGTTGAAGTCCAAAGTAGCACTGGTTTGCTAGCATGGTTCTTCTCCGTACTTCCAAATTAGTTTCATTATTATTTGTAAATTGACGGCTTCGAAGCTGTACTCTTCGACTCTCAGTTTATTTTGTTTTGGTCTCATTGATCCTCAGTCTTAAGCCCATTGCCGCTCTTATTATTCACTGACACGCATCCTTGAGAGTAGCCTGAGGTCTAGCCACGATGTCCATGTCCTCGAAAAAGCTGCGTCGATTGTTAAGGATGGTGCCGGATGTTTCAGCGTTGGAGTCACTTATTACCTCTTCTAATGCAATGATGAATATTAGACATGCTAGGGCATCTCCCGGTCTCAAATTCCTCCGAGTCAAGATGACTAATAGGGTCGTGACATTGCTATTCCTGTGAGACCTAATTAAGTGGTTCACTTTTTGGAATCATCATCATAGGCGCAACAGCCCTATTGTAGACCCTTGGTTTCATCCAACACTCTTCAACATTTTATCCAGTCTGCCGCCACGTCGCTCCATCTTTCGGTAAATTTCAATGATGCAGTGTCCCTCTGTACACAGTACTACAGTCTTCCTTTCCTCCGAGGGTCTGGCCACTCTGACGACAGCTATGACCAGCTATGACGGATACTCCATTCCCCGTCATCGAATACGTCTCCAAATATTCGTCTGAGAATCCTCCTCTCCGGGATATTCAGTTCATCTTGTTTAGTCAAAGCCCAACATTCAGATCCGTATGTTAGAACAGGCTTGATAAGAATCATGTAGAGCTTGACTTTAGTCGTCATTGAAAGGTATCTCGACCGTAGATGCTGTTGAAGTCCAAAGTAGCACCGGGTTATCCAGCATGGTTTTTCTTCATACTGAAGGAATTGTGAAAGTGCTCAAAAGAATGAAAACAAAAAACTAGGACTCGAGATCAATATTACTAAAAGCAAGCTAATGATAATCAATGAAAGCAATCAGCTATCCAGATCTGATAAGCTTTCAGATCTGGAGAGTGTTGAAGAATTTCTATACCTCGCATTTCTATTTACGAATTACGATAACTGTGAGGCAGAAATAAGAAAGCAAATTGGGATGGCTAAAAATGCAATGTCAAAGCTGGTGATACTTTAAAAAATACCTTTTGTGCAGAGTCTGGTATTCTTCATTTTTACATAAGGTGTATAAACCTGGACCGTAAATGAAAATATGTAGGGAAAAAATAAGGCCTTTGTAATGTGGTGCTGAAGACGCCTGCTGAGAATACCATGGACCGCTAAACACCAAAACATTACTACTCTAGAAGAATTGGGGAATAAAATAGATGACAGACTTTCAGTTGCATGTCTCAAAATGATTCTTCGCTACTTTGAACATTTGGCTAGAAAGACGATAGCCTGTAGAAGCTCATCGCACTTGGTAATGCACAAGGACGTGTGGAAAGAACAGGACAGATCACGTAGTATCTGCGATACCATATAATGTATTATGATCCTAAAGACTCGGATCAAGAATGTTAATGGTCCTCAGACGTATGGGTGTCGACTTACGAAGAAGAACAGCGAAGAATCGGCAGAGCCGACCCGAGGATCACCAAGGATCGACTGAGACAACTTCATAAATCTCAAACTGTGAAACCATGCTCTTGTTGTAAGGATTAGTGCCTTATTTTGATGACATGGTGTGACATATGCCTTGGAAATCAATATCCTTCTATCATAGAAACACATTTGGGTTAATGTTCCACCTAAATTCATTTTTTTCTTAACATTTTAGCACATATCTTAGACGAAGCAAACTGATTTTACCGATTTTCTTGGCAAGCGCCATTATTCTTTTACTCGACCATGCAAGACAACATACAGAAAGGATGTCTTAAAAAAAATGTTGATCTTACCATAACCATCTTACTCCTCAGATCTTGTATCGACGGACTACCACCGCTTTTGTTCCTTGCAGAACATTGAGAATGGAAAAAACATTTAGTTTTAACCCATCTGTCACGGCGACTGAACTCTCGCAGCACGCATCACTCGCACGTTTCACTCGCAATCGGCATATCGTACCGGATGCGAACGAGAAAAAACATCGCGCCCCTAGCTACAGAATATGCGAATATTGTTGTTTTTATTTTTTTCGCAATTGCGGACAATAAAGTCGATTATTTTGGTCCATCAGTTGATATATATTTGCAGATATAGACGACACGTAAAATCTTTAAAGGGCCTGGTATAGACGATTATTTAATAATGAGATACTGATGCTGCTTTTATTACATGTTTTGTTTTATTCTATCAGACTATTTCTATTTAAATAGCTATGAAATCTATCCATTTAATTTATTTAAATATTAATGCACATGTTGCTTTGATCAAATGAGGCCTAAGCGAGGATAGATCTGCATTGCCATAACACGTATCAACGCTGTCCTCTTCATCCGGAATAACCCAAACGACATTCAATTGTTAATAAAACAAACAAAACAATTGTTATTTATTTTTTTTAATTCATGCAACAACACCATGATGCAATGTCACCCGAGAAGGACACGCAACACTATCCGACACACGATTTTCGAATATTTAATATCGCGTACAGTATGTAAATTAATCCCAGTCACATTTAAAATAAAAATAATTATTCATAGGGCCCTTCATGACAGACAGGAACGCCGAGGACACGCAACAATTAATTAATATAATTTTATTCAAATTTCAATGCATCGGCCGTATAGTGTGGAGCTTAGTACTTAGTACTCGGTGTGTACGCATTGTGTAGTAAATTACGCTGAATAAATAAACGAACAATGTCAGAATATCCTTGGTTCCCTTGAGCAGCAATTTGTGTTTCATGCATCGTGACCTTAATTAAAATTACAAACAACGTGTCGGCTATACATTTTTATCGTTTCACAAATATTTCTATGATATAATGCTTGGAAAATGGCGACGGCGTGTATTGACAGGTCGTCTTTAGCCGAAAAAAAAATGAGCCTTGACTTTGGTGCTCACCTTGGCCTCGGTGGCCAACAAAATATATATATGTGTACATATAAAGCTCGAGAAGAAATATCCACTGATAAGTACGTGTGCGATAATAGCCGAAAATGTTCATATTTATTCATGTTAATTAATCATTTAATAAAAAAAACCATACATTGATATCGATGGCATTGAAAAAAAAATATTATGTCTAGTTCATATTATTTTTATTTATACCTTAAATTAAATTAAACAAATAATAGATTGCGTACTATTTTTCTGGATATTTTTTAAGCCATAAACAAAAATTATTATGTCTATTTATAATAATTTTGTATACGTAAAATTAAATAAACATAATTACTAGTATTTTTTTATACATTAAATATGAATACTCAGCTTTCTTGATTCTCTTTGCTTTTAAAAAATCAGATCGATTTAAAAAAATATAATAATTAGCTTTTTAATCCCGAAAAAATATTATTTTATTTTATAACGCATATTTCAATAATTATTGCGATATATTAACCAGATTGAACGATTTTTTTAGATAAATCATATTTTTATTAATTTATTTGGTGCAAAATGAACGGTTAAAAAAATTCTCTTCTATGAGATCTTAAAAAAATGGGATTAAAAACAATATCTAAGATTTATAAATAACGATAATGTCCTTTGTTTTTATAATATATGTATTTTTTAATATAATCATATGAAATTAAATTATTTTAGGTTCCTAGCCGTGCCGATGGGGTATATTGAGGACCCCAAGTTTTTGATTTTTTCAAATAACTCTTTTAAAATAAATCCTACATTTCACAAACATTTTGTATTTATCTAAGAAAGACTAGAGAATAAATATTATAAATAATCATTTACTTTTATTAAGTAACCACGACAATATTAGATGCTGTTGCCACACGCGTGATGTTTTTTCTCACTCGTATCCGGTACGATGTGCGCAGTGCGTGTGAAAAGTGTGATTGACACGTGCAGCTGAGAGCTTTGTCATTTATGTGTCATATTGATTAGTTAAAAAATCTAAAACATCGACCTAATTATGTATCAAATAATGAATAACTATGTTTATTCTTAGAATAATCTATTTTTTAAAAAAATGTCAAGATATTGATGAATAAATCATTAGTATCTTAACTTGAAATGCTTAGGGTCCCTGAGAGACCCCCTTCGAACAATGCGTTTGTTTTCACGTCTCCATTTTCTCCGACTTGGTATTGATGGGGGTATATTGGAGACCCGAAGTGTTTGATTTTTCTCGAATAATTCTTTTAATATAAATCCTACACGTCACAAACATTTTGTATTTGTTTTAAAAAATCTAAATAATAAATATTATAAATAATCGTCCTCTATTGCCTGCAATTGCAAAAATGCAATACGATGTGCCGAGTGCAAGTGAAAGGTGTGATTGACACGTGCAGCGAGAGCTCAGTCTGCAAGGAGACATCGTGTCTTTTACGTGTCATATTGATTAGTTAAAAAATCCAAAACATCGACTTAATTATGCAGCATATAATGAATAGTTATTTTTATTCTTAGAATATATATATTTTTTTTTTTAAATGTCAAGATATTGATCAAGAAATCATCAATATTCTGACATAAAATGCTTGGGGTCCCTGAGAGACCCCCTTTGGACAATGCGTTTGTTTTCAGGCCTCCGTTTTCTCGGATTTGGTGTTGACGGGGGTCTATTGGAGACCCCAGGAGTTTGATTTTTCTCCAATAATTCTTTTAATATAAATCCTACACGTCACATACTTTTTTTGTATTTGTCTAAAACAATCTAAATGTCCTTTATGATCTGCAGTTGCGAAAAAAACATTAAAATTTGCTGTTGTTCTCATGCGTGCCATGTTTTTTCTCGCTCGCATCTGGTACGATGTACCTAGTGCGAAAGAAACGTGCGATTGACACGTGAAGAAATCATCAATATCTTGATTTAAAATGCTTGGGGTATTAGAGAGACCCCCTTCGGACTATGCGTTTATTTTTAGGCCTCCGTTACGGATAATAAATATTTATTTCATCAAATACATGCAAAAATATCGCCAGATTTTCATCAATTTTCATATTTTTAAATTAAATTGTTTATTAAAACATAACTTCTCATTATTGCAATATTTATTATTAACGTAATGGCAATAATTTAAAATATGGACGTTAATATCCTAATAAACATCTCTATATAAATCATTTTAACCTTGTTGCCATGCGAGCGCACGGTAGCCGCATAGCAACAGCGTTTCATTGAAACAAATGGCCATTTTCTGCAACACATCATTAGAAGAAAAAAAATGCACAAACACATTTAGCCACAATGTCTTGAATATTATACAACATAACAAAATTTAAAGAAACATAAAAAAATAAATGATCAGCGAAGATTTATAAATGACCACCAAAGTCGATGGCCTTAACCGATATAACAGAGTGGTGACCGAAAATAGATTGGGTAGTGGTACGAATGCGCCAAGCTGACTTCACTAACTCACCACGGCCGAAGGACAAGAAACGTTCAGATTTGGCGATAAACAACTCTGAAAATTTTGCATGGCAACAGTTGTGCTTGATAAAAATATTTAAAAGAAATTCAATTGATGACGCATGAACGTCTGAAAAGTCGCATGTTTCGCGTATCGCAAAAACGATTGACATTTGACACGACAGTAAAACAAATAAAATAACATCCGAATATTACCGGATAAATTTCGGTTAATAATAACTGTGTGCACTATGTTCTTGGTCTACTTACGAATTCATTGAAAACAAAATCCGTGCCTTTCATTCATATGCAAATTTCACACGTGTTATTTCATTCAAACATTCAGTTTATGACAGAGTTCAAAATTCGTTCAATAGCACAATGATTCATACAATAATAAATAAACAGAATTACGATTTACTATTGCGGAATCGTTAATTTTTTTCCGTCGTCCGGCGTGGCGTGTTGCAATTTAAATTGGGCCACTCCGAGCACCGGCCATAAATTATGGACACATTTTGATGGGGCGTTTTGTTTACCCTGGTCTACTCGAAAAATTATGGCGAATTTCAATTTGGCTCATATGTTCAGCGGGCATGGCCCGCTTTGCTTGTGGCCTGTGCACAAAGTCGTAAAATTTGCATATTGATTGTTGTTTAGTTTGCCAAGGCCGAAAAACAAAACGAGCCTCGCCACCGACTCCATAGCATTCGTCGGAATATTTTAATTTGATCTTGATTGCGTCCATTGTGATGATAAGCGTCTACGATCGCCTTGGTAATGATCTAATGAACGATCATAATTTAACACAAAAAAAAAATGAAAGTAACACCGGCCCTAAAATATCAATACAATTCGATTCGTCGTTTTTTAAGGGACGCGAGACAATAAAAAAACGATGAATGCGTGAATATCTCTATTCATGCTGTCTCGATCGCTATTTTTTAGTATATTTATAGGTCTTTCCTAGTTCTGTGTCCAAATCATTATTTAATCTACGAATCAGGGCCGCAACAAATTAATATTAAACCTAGTGGCAGTGCCAATGGGTATATTGGCTAAAGATGTTTTTTTCGCTCGCATCTGATACGGTGTGACGAGTGCGAGTGAAACCGTGCGATTGACACAATGATCAATAGAATTACAGAATAACCCAGGTTCCCAATCACGCATAAATCATAGTAGTAACGTACATGATAGCTCTATCGTAGTGAGGTGGCGCCCATAAGGGCAACTCGCACAGTACAAAGGGGTTATGTACTCGTCAACCTACAGCTTAAAGAAGTGCTTTTCCAAGTAAATCGACCTTCTTTTCTTGAGGGTTACATACCCTAGGCAGCCCTGTACCCATGCGCTGGGGTATAAACTTGGGTAGAACCCAAACTCCCTCATGTAGAGATACCTAAGAAATTTCTTCTGTATCTTCTCTAATCTGAGGGAATTCGAGGCGTCATAAGGCCCATATATAATGGAATCCTGATTCGAGCAAGTTCCGAACCAATGCATCGTATAGCACTCGTATGACTAAGGTGCTACGTATGTGGTGAGAATTTCTCAAGAGAAGCCCAACATTCTTGATGATCTCATACATACGTCCGATACATGTAAACTAAATTTTAATTTAGAATCCATCAAAATACCCAGATTTTTAACAGACGATTGCTTAGAAAGAGTTACGTTCCCAAGACTGTAATTAAAGATGATGGGCTCTTTTGATCTAGAAAATGTCATTGTTTGACACTTTCCAATACTTTAATATTGACCAATCGTACAAAGAATGAATGTCCATCTGCAACGAAAGGGCATCTTCCTCTGAAGTAACAGAACGAAATATTTTTAAATCGTCTGCGAAAAGTGAAAACTTACCTCGAAGGACCCGACGAGTATCATTTATAAATAAAATAAATATTAAAGATCCTGAATTTGACCCCTGCGGAATACTGGAACGTGTATTGTAAGCATACGTCTAAGAGTCGTATGTCACAATTGTTTCCTCTCTGTAAGGTAACCCGAGAAGAAACTTACGAGATCTTTCGATAACCCAAAACTATCTAGTTTCAAAATGAGTCTAGCATGATCGACTTTATCAAACGCTTTTTTAAAGTCGTTATAGATATCATTATATTGACTTAGACCCTCTTATCCAGTGACTGTTGAGCGTCCAGGCCA
Organism: Philopotamus ludificatus; assembly: GCA_022495035.1. Taxonomy (NCBI): domain Eukaryota; kingdom Metazoa; phylum Arthropoda; class Insecta; order Trichoptera; family Philopotamidae; genus Philopotamus; species Philopotamus ludificatus. The sequence goes on from JAGXCT010035405.1 coordinate 8,009, forward strand.
AAATCCATGTTGCTCCATCGATAATTCTACACTCAATATGGTTAAATATGTATTTATGGAGAATCATCTCGAACAACTTGGCATGTCCAGATAGAAAAACCACTGGTCTGTAATTGTCAACATTCGATTTATCTCCTTTTTTTAAATATGGGAGTAACTTTTGAAAGTTTCCACAAGTCTGGAAATTGGGACGATTTTAGCGATGGGTTAAAATTATGACGAAGAGGCTCTGTTAATCCATCTTGATATGTTTTAAGAACGATGGAATATATAAGATCGGGTCAAGCTGATCGTTTCGAATTTAATTTCCAAAACTAAACATCATTTGAGCTTTGTCTATCGTTTCGATGATTAGCTGTGGTGCATTCAAATAATAGGATGACAAATTGATATGGTGATCAGTATGAGTCAGTATGAGTAAATATAAAGAGCCGGCGAGACGGATACTCCTGAAAACTCTTGAAAAATAAAATTCCTTGTCCTGCTGTTTCGTATTTGATTTAGCAATAATTATATTAAAAAATTATCTTTCACACTTTAGTTTCAGGATATGACCCACGATCCTTCTGATTTTTTTCTAAAAACATCTTAAGACCCTTAATAACATATATACTGTTATCAACCTAATTCTCAATTATTATATAGAGCCAATCCCCAATCAATCAAAACCAACTAAAAATTAAACTCATATACACATCTGGTCTCTACGAGATTTCTAACCACACAATCAGTATGGGAAGGAAAACTCTAATCTGTTGACCGATAAATTGTATATTCTCGAGACTTTTGTTCCTCTTTCTTCTTACTTTAGGGAGGTCTTACCCATAATGAAAGTGACTCTTGTGACTCGTTATAATCAGATAACACCTAGAGAAGAGCAAAACGAATACTTTGACAGTCGGGAGGGTAAAATCTTTACAAGTTACTGCACACCAAGCACCTCACGTCACGTGTGAGACTGAGGCTCCTTTGACTTCGACTGTCATTCAAGAGCCTGGCAATACACGTACGCTCAGTGAGTGAGTGCCTCGTGGCTGGCAAATGATGGTGATACTTTGCTATAATCTTCGCTCAAGCATTAAGGCGTGGTTGTAGCTTCTGGATGTTTTAGGTCATACACTAATTATATAATCGATTCAAGGTTTAGAAATCTGCACAAGTGGCTCACAAGCTGAAAGTTCATAATAAATAATTTATAAAATATATATATCGGGGAGCTGTGAATGCGGGAGTGTTTGGCCGTGTCTATAAAAAACGATAGATCGAGGTCTCTCTGTATTCGATTGCATATAATTAAATATTCTTTTTCAGATAATAAATCGCGATCTGTGTGTTTTCATTGGATCCGTACACGCTGTGGGCCGGAGCCATTTCGGAAATAGGGTTGGAGACTGTAGGGCCCCCGGATATGAAGCGGCAGCCGTCTCGCAACCGGAACAGCCCATAGATTTATTACGATCGTTTGATACGCAAATGAAGCCAAAAGGCGCAATTTGGCCAAAGAATTTCAATTTCGCCATTTTACCGGATTACCTAGCTAATGGGGGTTCATTAGGTACTCCCGTCACATGCCCGGCCTCACCCCATCGCCGTCCGCAAACGGAAACGATGGTAATTCCACATATTTTATTATAGAAACATTCACTATAGTCGGTTAAAATATATAGGGGGGAATTATTTCCAACTGTTAAATGCGCAAGCCACTTAAAAGCGAAGAAGTTATAAAATTAATTCAACGTTCAATGATATATAATATCTAGAGTCTTTCGAAGCTATTCACTCTTGATTCAATGATCCTAAGAACTGATACGAAGGTATATCCTTCTCTCTTATAATTCTTATAATCATGTGTCCAAAGAACGAGTATACTGTAAACAACTATTCTTCGTTCCTCTTAACTCATCCGTTTTTTATGAATTAGAGATGCTTCCCTATCTGCATTCCTCTAGTAATTATACTGTTTAAAATATCATCATCTTACCATTTCTCTTCTTGATTGCTTGTATAAACATCTAAAGAATTCACTGTTTGTATTATAGGTAGCTATAAATATACTTGAGGATGGATGTATACATCGCTTCTGCAGATTATGTAACAGATCTCTTTAGCACTATAACTCGAAAGTATTCAAGCTTTATAGGCGTCATAATCATCATCATTTATCAGCCACCAAACTCTCGAATATCACTCGAGATCAAAAGAACCTGCATCTCACACGTGACGAGAGGGCTTTCCTTATGTGTTAAGCCGTCCTGTTATGCGTTTAAGAGTTTTTCCTCTCTTGGCCATTATTAGCATAGGACGTGTATCTTCTACGACTGTAGGTATCGGATTTTACCCTCTGGACGGTGTTCAAGCAAGTAGGAGGGAGTTTGCCTCGGTATTCGTCCGCCTATAACAAGTCGCAAGTGATTATTGACCCTGTTGCGCAATAATAATTTTTCATCGTGGTAAAGACCTCATCAAAGAGAGGGCCGCTAGAAAGAAGGAAGAGTTTAGGGTATTCCTTCCCAAAGCATATCTGTATATCATATATATATAGCTAATGGTTTTAGGTCTTCATTCTTAATAAGCAGAGTTTAGTAGACGTATCTTACTGTTAGTTATAATGGTTGTCTTTTCTCAAATCATCTAATTAAATTTATTATTGGTAATTCTTTTTATTAAGATTATACAGATTTATTATGACGCAGAGGCTGGTTTGGTAATGTAACTTTTTTTTTAAAGAGTCGAATGAAAACCACTCTTTAAGAGAATCAGAACCGATAACGGTAGCACAATCTGGAAGATTCAAAAACATTGATGGTCAGAGATTGGTAGACCACTATCCTTAATAAGGCAAACTCTAATATTATTTTTAATAAGTTTCTATTTATAATGTCTCTCATTATTTACTGCTTGAGTCTATTTTCGAATCTTCTTTATCTCTATATATTATATTTTGTGAATCACCATCATCCTACTCCAAGAGTTTTTGATAAACTTAGTCTACTGAACGTCTCCAAATCTCCTTGATATTTTTCATAACATTAATGTGTTCATCTACGACTTCTAAGACGTCCAGGAATATGGTTGAACATTTTTTTCAGGGCCTATCCAGATCCATTTATATTAAATTTCATCAGCTATATCAGATATAGTTCTAGCAATTCTTTATTAGTTTATACAGCACTAACTCTCCGATTAAGTTTCTTTAATGATCCCTGAAATTATGACCTGTTTTCATCAAGAACTTATTTATTTAGTTTATATACTTTCGATTTTTCCGTGTAATAATAGGGAGTGGCTAATATCTAAACACGCGCAAAATCCGAACTATTAATTTTTATTTTGTGTTAAAATACATTTCTAAAAAATATTTATATTTTAAACTTTTCCACTATGTGGGCTAGACGTTGGGATTGAACCATTTTTTTTCTATTTATTTATAAAAAAACGCCTTTCATTGCATAAGATAAAATCAAACCGTATTGATTTTTCTTATTCATTTTACCAATGAAAATCTTTTTTTAGATATTCGTAAAATAGATTCGACCAAAAATGGTTAATATTTATAAGGAAAATCTGTGATTTTGATTTGCTTGCAAGAATCGTTTAACGATTTTCTAATTTTCTTTGGAATTTTCCTAAGCGCTCAACTCTTATAAATTTTCAAAAGAAAACAATGCCGTGTTGTGACTAATACGATTGATAATTTCTTCTTTTAAATTTACATACTCATTTCCTTTCTCTTTTGGTTAAGATTAGAAATAATATTCGCATCGCTTACACGTTGAAAAACCGTAATATATGAATCGTATTTTAATCCAAGCTTCTTTTTGACAAATAATTGGATCAACAAGCAGATTTCTTATTTTAATCATAGTTTTTTAGCTTTTCCATTCAATATAATTATCATTTTTTATGTAACAATTGTGTTCGCGAACAGTTTGAGTACCAACATTTTATTCGAAAAAGTTCGATGTATATTATCCGCAATCTGCACACTGGATAATCGAGTGAATATATGTTTATTTCAAGATCAGAGATCAGATCTTCTCTGCCGCCTTATTAAATAATATTTATCACATTCTCGCATAACCAACGACCGATTATCGGTAACGTTACGATCATCCGGAATCACCGTGCTCAATATTTATTCACATTACCACAGGTATTGTACGTGTCGATTAATTTTACAATGGACCGAAAATAATCCTGACTAGCGTCATAATTTATGGCCGAGGGCCCGAAAGGGTTAATGAATTCGCTTAATTTGGACGCCAACCGCCCGTGGCGCCGCACTATTCTTCTCGCTGACCCGTGAAAATGTGTTTATGAAAACATTAAATTTTCTCAATTTCCATATCTGTGATGTGTTCATTAATTAGGCTTAGAATATTGTGCGTATACGCGAGCGTGTGTTATCAGAACGAGCCACATGCAGCGATGACAAATGGTCGTAATTCTTCGTGGTGTCCGTTGAACGATGAAAGCGACCGGGGAACTGGGAGTGGTTATGGAATTATTTAATTTAACCCTGAAACGCAGTCATTTCACATGTATTAATTTATGAAAAACCGGATATTGCATGATGGTATAATTAAACGATGAGTGGCTGGGTGAATCAGCGAGGAAAACCGCGGAAAATTTTACTAACTGTTCATTGATTGATAATTTTCAAGAAATTATTATTGATAATCATTTCCTGTATTTATATAATATATTTATAAGCTGTGACTGTGACTCCTGATATTAAACAGCATAATTTCATTATTCAAAACTCTTTCCCATCTTCCTTGTATTTTTAACTACTTTTGAAAAAAAACTTATTATTTAGAGCATATTGCCCATGGAAAAATTCTTTAATATTAATAAAAATGATATGTAGGTTATTTTTTTAATTCTATTCCGTTGATATCACCAAAAACTAACGCATTTTTACGTCAATAAATATCGTAAAATAAATTAAATATTTATATATGTTGTAGAATCCTTGGTATACTGTACACGGGGGGCGGAGTTTCACTGAACAGTTGTGGAATCTTCGGCGTACTATAAACGGAGGCGGAGTCGAAATATCACCATTATTACGTCAATAAATATTGTAAAATAAATTTAATGCTTCATTGTTATTGCCAAAACGATCCTTCGTCGTTTATGTGTTCCTAATACTATTCTAACAAATTTAGCGCATGATCAGCAATTCTCCATCCTTAAACGATAATTTACTACTAGGTAAATATTAATATAAATCGATTGTATTGCGAAGTTGTAGTATCCTTGGCATACTGTACACAAGGGGCGGAGTTTTATTGAGCAGTTTTGGAAACTTGGGCGTACTATGAACGGAAGCGGAGTCAAAATACCATCAGAAATTATTTTATTTTTACATTAATAAATATCAAAAAAACTTCAATACTTCATCGCTATTGTTATAACAATTCTTTGTCGTTCATGCATTACTAATACAAATATGATAAATTTATCGGATGTTCGGAAAACGATCATTTACCACTACATAAATATTAATGTAGATCAATTTATCATACAGTTGTAGAATCTTTGGCGTACTGTAAACGGAGGCGGAGTTTTATCGAGCAGTTGGCGAATCTTGGACGTACTATAAACGGGGGCGTAGTCCTGATTCCTGATGCTATTCTAACAAATCTAGCGGATGTTCGCTAAGGATCAGCGATTCTCCATCTTGAAATGTCAAAACGATCATTTACCACAACGTAAATATAAAAATAAATAAATTTTATTGCGATGTTGTAGAATCCTTGGCATAATGTACACGAGGGGCGGAGTTTTATTGAGCAGTTTTAGTATATTTGGCGTACTGTTAACAGAGGCGGAGTTTTATTGAGCAGTTGGGGAATCTTAGGCGTACTATAAACCGAGAAGGAGTCGAATAGTCACGAGTTATTTTCGTATTATTACGAGAATAAATATATTATGTATTTCAAATGCTTTTCTGGTATATTTAGCGAGTATTTAGACTAAATCTATGAACTTAAAATGTTAAAATATTAATTGATTACTAGGTAAATGTAAAATTAAAAAATATATTACCAATATAAAGAAAAATATCAGGGCTAAAGACTGAAAACAGTTCTCGATTTAATTATTGCTAGCAAAAATAAGTCTGATAAATCTAGTTTGAGAATATAAATCTCTATATAATTACATTTTTTTTATAATAATACTAATTTATTTGAAACCTTTCACAGTTATACACGACTTTTTATCTTAAAGTGTGCTCTATGGACCCGAAGAGAAAGTAATCCGACGAAGCAAGGTCTAGGAAATATTGAGGGTGTGGCAGAACCTCCCAGTATAACTCCTGAAATGTTTCTTGATTACCTTAATTTCTTAACAACCTTTTACATCCCACCAAATGCACATATGTTATCGTTTCATTTCTCTTCTCCAGTTACAATTTAGTTAAAAAGGTTTGAATTCTTTGTCTTGACAACAAAGAACTGCAAGTGTTTCTCTGCTCTTTTTTTATCTTCGGATAGTACGTGTTAAAATTCCCATTCTATTTGTTTTACAAATGTGACTGTACAAAGAACCTTGGAGAGTTCTTTGATGGTTAATCGAGAATTCGACTCTACTAGAGATATCAGTGATATGTCATTATCAAATTTAGAGGGTCATCTAGATTCAGGTGCATCTTTTAGGTTTCTATTTCCTAGCAATAATAAATATAGTATACAATGTCTGATGTCTTCTTCGTCAATTTCTGGTTTCGACATTCTAACCTAAGCAATTATATACATTTTATTACTCATAAATAATGCTAAACAATAGCTTTGAGCAAAAAAACTTGCTGAGACTCTTTCTTCGCCGTGTCTGGATACAAACTGCACTTAAACAATAGGTTATAAAATACGCGATTTCTTTCGGGTCCTCTTAATATATAAAATTATTAGATAAACATAGTTTTAGTCGTCAACAAATATCTTAAACATACATGATGATACTCCATTCAAGATATTCTAATACTTCAATAAAAAAAAATCTAATATATTTCAAGTGTTCTTGTCATATTAATTGAGATTCTTATTTCCCCTTCAACTGAGCATACGTTTTATTTAAATTAAAAATAATATTATCTATTCCTATTAAAATTCACCCCGTCGCCAATGTCACGGTTAACCTTTTTCAGGGCATGATTGATCGCATCGCCGCGTATATAATAATTAATAATTAACGTACACACGAAAACAAGTAGAAGAAAAAAAAACCACGGAACACTATTATTAGTCAATTAAGAATTTTCGCAAACGTGATAACGTACGCGAATGTGAATTTTGCGAACAATAAAATAATTATTTTAATCGAAAATTTTCGGGGGCACGCTCGTATGATAAACAACACAGGGCCGGACAATCAACATGCTCGTATTAAATTACAACCTGGCCGAGACAATGGCGGCCCTGTAATATTTCACGTTTTATGGCCGTTATTTCTCCGCTAAAGTGTGTATATACCTTTTACGCAATAAGAACCAAAAGTTTATTGCGAGACGAGCGAGATGGCAAACGCTTGTGCAAGCGAATGTGATCGCAGGTCGCCAACCTTTCGTCGATATGGCCAATTTATTTATAGAGAAAACAACGCGCCAAACTACTGAAACAATTAATTAGAAAAAAAAGCTACGAGGAAGTGCGGATTTGATCGTTGAAAAATAAATTTTCCATGAGTAATATAATTGCATATTGTGTGGAGGTAGAAAATGGCAATAATACTCTAAAAGCAATTATCCTGATAATCATCTTGTGTCAATAAATACTAGGAAATACTTGAGATTATAGACTTAGTCAGAATAATCGATTTAATATTATTTTTAATCATTATAGTCAAGATTCAGTCCATACATTTTTTTTAAATAAGTTTATTATGACTACAGTTAACCCTTCTATAGCGCTTTCTACCATAGAGCGGCGTGTGCTGCAATTTCCTCCTATAGTGATTCTTCTAGATCGCCGTTTATTGCTAATACTAACTTAAATAATCATCTTACATATTTCATATTAAATACAATTAAAATAACCTATACCTAATTTTTGTATAGGTGCCTAGTCTTTTATAAGGCGAGTTTCTACAGCATGGATTCCTCATCTCAGCGCTATAGGAAGGCTGACTGTAATTATGCATATATATAAAAAAAAATTATAAATATTAAAGTGTTATATCCGACAAAAAACAATAAAAAATGATCAATCGATTAAATTGCAAAATTATTTTCATTAAGAATAATATTAAAAACAAATTTTATTTAACGATAAATAAATATTAATATAATGGCTGACTAATCGAAATAATTGCTAAAATTCGTTTATACAAATTAAAATGTAACTTTTAATCGACGTATACGTGAGTGGCGTACGGTGGACTTGATCTTGGGTGTGCTGAATGTGGGAAAAAAATGCATTTTTTTTTTATTTTATTATTATTTATACAATAATTATATTAATTATATTATAATAATATCAATTATAAGTCATATCAATGGAGAAAAAAATACTCATAAAACTAAAACAGAAGGGCACATTTTACGATAGTTCCATTGAAAAATTTATGTCGCAAAAACGAAGAATAGAATTAATATATAGATAATAATAAAAATCATTAATGTTAATAATTCATCATTGATATGTTTTTTCATTACATCAACATCACCGCCCTTAGACTATACGTTGGCAAAAATATAGCAATAAATATATAATAAATAAAAAAAAAATATTATCTACAATGCTTAAAAATAAATTGTAAATAAATAAAAAAAATGTATATAATATATAATATAGTGGCTTTTCGCAGAATATCTGGGGGTGCTGCGGAAGATTAAAAATTAAAAAAAGTCGCAGAGCAACACAGCGCTTAGCGACGATACCCTTCCCCCACCCCGCTGCCGCCCCTCATCCATCTAATACACGACGCTGGTAGTGCTGATGATCAGATAGCGCTCAAAAGAATTTTCCACGGTTGCTACAAGCATTGTTACATTTTTAGAAAATCTAAAAACATATTTAAATAAAATATTAGCTTTCGTATGCATTGAAATTTGTTGCTAAAAAATATTCCTAATTATAAAACAATTAGCATTCAGCTGTCAGTGTTAGGTTGATCATGCATTTGTATATCAATGAAAGGTTAATCCCTTAATTTGATACTAAATTATGGCGTTAAGCTTTCGATGTGGCAAAGGTTTTCGCTACGAGTGTATGAGCAAAAAAAGAAAAATGATAAAACATGATACTAAATAATTAAATAATATGATGAACGTCCAGCGTTGGCGATCGCTGTCCATCATTCGAGCGTTTCCAATTTTGCAAGCATGATTATATTCGTCGTTAGGTGGCCGAGGCTTGTTTTCCACCGTGGAAAAGGTAAATTCGAGTTTGTAGATATTTTACCTAATGGCCTGATGCCAAGACTGTCTCGGATCGCGATAAAACACCGAGGGAACGCTAAAGGTTAGCTCCGGGCCGCCGAAACGAAACTTTCGCGGCGAATTGAAAAACAAACTGCTCCGTTGCATGAAACCGTCTTTCGGGTCCAAACCAGACAATCGAGCAGTTTTTTTTCTGACTCTCGAACAAATAACAATCTTTGAACCTGGTTAACAGGCGTCTGTCAATATTTATTATCGACGACCGGCCCGAAGATTTGCCGAGATACGGCTTCTTTGCCCACAGCGGCGGCAAAGGTTAAGATTTCCTTACTAACAAGGGCCACGTTTTAAAGGTCAAGAAAACAAACGCGCGTATGACATTAGAGACCCATACCGTCGGTTTCTGCTGGAGATAGTGTGGTGCGTGGTGGCGTAACAGTGCAACGATCTCCGGCTACGTGTGCACACAAACATGTGTGCCGGCGAGTGTGTGCGTAAGATGAGGTGCTAGCTAAAAGTTAACAGACCAAAGTTACGAGCAATTAATTCGAGAACGTTCTATGATCGACCGATCCGTCGATAAGGGCCATTACTTCCGCAATGGTACACTTAACAGAAGAACGCTAACGCTAGCAACATCAATTCAAATAATACTAAACAACTCGTGAACAGAAACTCCTAATCAGAAAGTTGGTATATCCCAATCTTGAATGTAAATAAACGCGTTAAGAGATCCAGCATCACTCTGATAATCGAATCAATCCTTCAGCAATGTTAAATATAATCGATTTCAATTCAATGTTATGTTTTAACCTCGAGATCATGCAAACGTTACTGAGTTATCTAGACTATTATAAACGATACTTAAGACATTTTTTAATATTTTGGACTACAAAATCTTCTCAATGCTTCTTTTCTGCCTTGATAAATGCTCTTATTTATTGAAAAGTCTGTTTAAATCCGTGCTGGAGAATCTATCTTAGTTTAGGATACGAGATCCTTCAATGCAGAAACCTTTATATAATAAATAATACGACTCAAAAACAAGCGAGTCATCCGAATGGGGTATTTCAAATACCCCAAGCATTTCATGTCAAGATATTAATGACTATTAATGATATTATTTATATATGGATTATTCTAAGAATAAAAATAGTTATAATAGAGAGTACAACGCTATCGGCAATGCACTTGGCACATCGTACCGGATGCGAGCGAGAAAAAACATCGGGAACATTCGAGAGTTATTCGAGAAAATTTGTGATCCCAAATATCGGCACGCCTAGATTAGAATTAATTTTTACTTCTCCGAAATATGTCCGAGGTAAATATAATATTTTTTTAAATAAAATTTTATTTTATTATGGATATTTAAAAAAATGTATCGTATCTGTGGAAAAGCGATTGAGTTTTTTGATTAATTACTATATATTATACCATCCTAAAAAAATCTAATCATTTTAATTTGAGAATTTCAAACAAAAATATAGGATAATTTTCGGACCCTGATAATTCAAATATTACCTCATCGATAATAAAACCGCACTCGCACTTGGCACATCGTACAGGATGCGAGCGAGAAAAAACATCATCGGCGTGACAACAGCAACGAATATTTCTGTTTTTATTATTTTTTTTGCAATTGCAGACAATAAAGGATAATGACTATTTATAATATTTAATCTATAGACTTTTTTAAACAAATACAAATAGTTTGTGACATGTAGGATTTATATTAAAAGAGTTATTCGAGTAAAACTCTGGGTTAGGTTAAATGTCATCGCTTATGTTCTTCATTCTAGTAACGAACTGTTCCATATCTTTGACGATATAAAATAATCCTTATTCTATCTAGACTTTTATTTTTAATTATAGAAAGCTGTGGTTTGATCCACGAGCTGTGTATCTGACGTATAATATTTTCTAGTGTTTTATAGAGGCCTTGGTTTTTAAATTCGATTGACATTCTCATTTCAATTGCTTCTAATCAATTCATTCTCAACGTGTCCAAGTATTCAAAATAATTTTATCTATTATTTTACATCGAAATAAAGTTCCACACGTTGATATTCATGGAAATCTATAAAATATCTCAAAGCGCGCATATTTGCGCGCCCCGTTTCTACAAATATTAAGCAAAACGCGCATATTTGCGCGCCCCGTCTCTACACATATTAAGCAAAACGCGCATATATGCGCACATCAGCTTCTATGTGTATAATCGATCGATTGATTTACACAATGTTCTTAATTTATGATATAAGCTTAATCTTCGATTCAACGATTACTATAAAAAAAGTATAGTAACTTATTTTGTGTATATTTCTTAATATAAATTTACACGGTTTCGATTAATACAATAATGCCGTGTAAAATAGTCGAGATACCAATTTCTACTGCATCTTTTGCTTTTAAATTCGGATACTACACTACTAGAGTCGCTTCTGTTTCGTCCATCTCAGCTCTGGACTCCCATCACTTTCAGATCGGACCTCTCGATGCACACACACACATCGTGTACACGTATGTACGTACATCAACTACAAACAACACGTACGCTCTATCGTCGGAACCTTGCCCCAAAAAACTAGACCGCTGAATTGCTCGATTGTGTGCACTGCGAGATCCGCCAAGGCTACAAAACCGTTCGGCCATTTTTTGTTTTTTTTTTTTTTTGCTTTACTACTTATCGACATCAAGGTCCTCGAGCCCTTCTTCTGATTATGTTAATTTCAATGTACGTGTGCGTCATCCTTAGCAATACGCACAAGTCGAGGTTATGGATTAAACGGTGTTGTGTAAACACCCGGCTTCCGTGACTGATCTAGATATGGTATTAATTAGCAGCGATCCATGGATCACTCCTTCCGATAGATCGGTTGCCAGGCGGACACGAGAAATCGTAGCGCATTAGATGACTAAGTCAAATAAAAAATGGGTATAAAACTAAAATAATCACCGATCAAGATTACGGACGGGATTCACGGCAGCATATATTGGTTTTTTATTAGTTTTTTTTTTGCTGTCTAGATTACGGCTTTTACCACCATTTTATATATTCAGCTTACGGCGCGAGTGGTTTGTTCATAGAATACGTTTGACGACTTAGCACTGCACTTGACGACGTGATTACGCATTATGCAAATTAATCGTTTGCCATCGCTGGTTTATTTTACGGCTAGCCGTAAAAATCGTGGACATGTGAGATGTCTCCATTTTAAAAATGGCGCCATGCAACGCCGCTTGTGAAAGTTATGTGTTTATTCAATAATTTATTTTACTAGCGTTAAGAAACTGAATGGTTAACTTGGCTCGCTAATGAAGTTAAGATGGCGCTATTCTATACCAATAACTAAGTTTGGGCATTGGGAATGGCCATACTTGGATACCAGTGGTGATAAGAATAATTTAATATACAGAAATAATAACTATCTAGTAATAAATAAAAAATATTTTACTAATTATATGTATTTAATAAATCATCTTACCGTAGATTCCGCTTTAAAATGGGAATTGGGACAAACCCAAGGAATAAAAACCAAATAAGGGAACTAATACTAATTTACTTTTAATTTTGCAAAAACTCGTATTACGTTATCTATCATTATTCATTATAAATTATTCAAATTGATTCTAGAAAAATTACTATGCTTGATTTATGCGATTACTACACATAATATGACTAAACAGGAAGCTTTTCATTAGGCATAATAAATCAATTTATTCGTAGATAATTAATTGTGAATAATTATTTATATCCTATTTTTTTTTATTAATTAATCGAGCTTGGAATATTACAGATTTTTTTAAAGATAAATGTTATTACAAATTCTTCATATCCATATTTTCCGTATATCTGATATTATAAAACGACAATTAAATTTCTCCATTGATTTCTTAACCAAGAATTTAAATATTATCTATATCGACTCCGGATCTGACGAAAATTTTTATTAATTTAATTTTTATGAGATGATTTTATAACTCCCACAGAGTTTAGCTTCATGATAGAACTGGTTTCACGGAAATGCTGCAAAATCAAGAAGAGTTCAACTGAAAATTTCGCTACTGATTTTTTAATAAACAGATTTTAGCCTCATAATATTATATAACTGGTTCTACATAAATATAAATCGGTTTGAAACATAATGGCTACAAAATTAAGTAAAGTCCAACTATTATTATTAATATACAGTGAATATCTACTTAATTTTTCTAGTTATATTTATTTATTTGACTACGATGAATGGATGGCATAACAGAATAATTCCAAAGCGCCATTCATCTATATAAAGATTCTAAAATTTGCAAGAAAAACGAGTATCTCACACTAAAATTCCCCCCAGTGTCAAACCACGACACTGGTTAATCAGGCATTGAATTAATTGATTCCATCGCGCCTAATTACCTATTAAATATTTTTATAAAACATGCAGAGGTAATGGGTCTCTTCCTCTTTCATACTCCTGGACAGTGTTATAAAAATCTTCCTGAATTGCTTCTGAACTGCTGAAACAATTAAAGAAGGGGTAAAAATGGCACTACAGCTCAGTTAATGTAACATGTTAAACGATTTAATAATTTAGGACTTTAGGATTTTTTTGTACATAAAAGGAATCACTTTAAACCAATTAATATACGAATATCTTATCGATTTTTGAATGCCCTTGATTCGGAGACTATAACCAGAACTATTATTTATTTTATATATTAAAGTGGCCTTCTTTATCCTAAAGCGGGTCTTTGCCACCTGGATGACAAACGCGATCTTTAACAGATACACGTTCGTCCCCAACCCTGATGCCAGGACTGTGACGGTCGTCTTCCAGATTATCTTGGCTCTTCGAATACGAATCAGATCGCCAGTCATAAGCCTGAGAGTCGAGCTGTCAACGTGCGGATTGTACAATAATATTCAGACGAGGTTAAGGCCTATTCGTATTTAATTTATGGTCTAATAGGGTGCTACGAGAACCTCCTGTAACACACACGTCACCAAATGGGCCTGGATAGCGGCCTGGCTCCTCATATTTCCGTAGAATCTACGAAACCATGATAGTGCCCAACCCCCATCGCCGTCACGTTCAATACCGACACGCGACAACACTCGACTCTCGAACTAGGAATAGACTAGGACTATTAGATTAGGACAATTAAATAATAAAAAATAATGTACAGTGAAACCCCGTTTTTACGTGCCCGGATTTCACGTTTTCTCGCAATATGCTTTAAATTTTTAGTCCTGTTTTATTTTAGTACATTTAGTACCCGCCTTTACGTTTTTTATTTCCCGCAATTTTCGCCTATTTCCATAATTATCATAATTAGAACGACAAAAAGATCCCAAAGAGGGCTTCGACAGACGCTGGATAAAAATACTAGCAGAAGATATTTAGACGCACAATGCTCTTGATGGTTGGGAACAAATTTCTACCGAAACTTTACAAAATTACATGGACCTCGACATTGACATGATGACATCTGAAGTTATGGCTATCGATGATATAGTGACAGTCACATCCACGAAAACTTATTCCACAAAGAATTATCTAATGAAGAAGCGGTGATAAACCATCCAATTCCAACACAAGAAGATGCTATGCGATATATTGAGAGCCTTAACCGTTTAAACCCACGGCGTGCAGGCACGCGAAATCGTCTAACCACCAGCGCCACGGCAAACGCTACTACGAATTTATTTATGAATAAATTCAATATTTTTAAATGGAATTAGCTGCATGATCTTTGAAGGCAATGTGATTGCTAGAATGTCGATATGCTTCTAGGGAAGTTTCCATTTTATTTGAAGCTTATACGGCGTACAGTAAAAATCCATATAATTGGCTTGGCGATTAAAGGGTTGGGGTGCCACGGAAGAAGTATCGAAGACGCTACATTGAAATCTTTCTTTACTCGATGAGCAGACCGAAAGAGCTGTAAACCAGCACAAAAATATGTACCAAACTGATTTGCGGAATCTACGTTTTCCCTCTAATTACATTTTTTTTATCGGTTGGTCCCTTCAAAAACGTAATTATAAAATTCCATATAAAATATCAACAAAACGGCGATATTTAACATCAAATATATCTACTGGCTGAGTGGTTGAGCTGAGTAATAGCTCTGGTTACCGGAGAGTTGCTGAGAGCACGTGTCCTCACATTTAGCGGAAGAAAAGCATTACGCGAACGAGCCAGATGGTAAGATGGCGCCCAATAAGGGCAACCTTCCGCACAGTACAAAGGGGTTATGTACTGCCCCAACCAACAGCCAGCGGCGGTTTTCGCTGGTGAACGACCTTTCGAGGGTTACATACCCCAGGCAGCCCTGTACCCATGCGCTGTGGTATAAACTTGAGTAGAATCCAAACTCCATCATGTAGAGGATGTACGCATAATTTCTTCTGTATCTTCTCTAATCTGAGGGAATTTGAGGCGTCATAAGGCGCCCATATAATGGAGCCTGATTCGAGCAAGCTCCGAACCAATGCATCGTATAGCACTCGTATGACTAAGGTGCTACGTATGTGATGAGAATTTCTCAAAACGAAGTCCAACATTCTTGACGATCTCAATACACACGTCCGATACATGTAAACTAAATTTTAACTTAGAATCAAAAAAAATACGGTGATACAATAAAATATAGCTGAGGAATAATATCGCAATGATGTTTACTCCACTAAATAATGGTTTTCTTTTCGGTACCATTATTATAAAGAAACGATTGTTGAACACCACTGTTTAACTCTGTTGCCGACGACACATTTAATTGAAATATCATAAATTTCCTTGTTGCCATGCGGCGTTTACGAGCACACCGCGAGCACGCGAGAAGAGGAATCGCGGCGCTGCTCTCTAGTGAAAGTGACTCTAGCAACACCTATGGCCGCCAGCCGGAGGAGGGCGAAGCAGTTTTCGGACAAAGACGACGAGCGCACGGTAGCGAGGTTAATTGCGGGCGGAGAGTGCGCGTAACGGGATGCGTACTGTTGCAGGCGCCGGCACACTTTCCGGCCCAGCCTCTCGGCGGGTTTATCGAAAACGCATTCGCTGCGCATGCGCACAATCAATTAATGCGCCGGGAAAGAAAGTTACGGCCGTCGCGATTGATTAACGACGCCGCGTCGGAAATTAATTAAAAGTCGTATACGCAGGGGACGCAAAGGTCAGCGCGTCGGATGTTATGAGATACGGCGGAATGATTTTGGGTTTTTATTGGGGTACCGAAAAGGGCAGCGCCTTCGGTGCCTTCGCGTACGTGTCTCGAATAATTAATCGAGAAAACGGTGGATAGGTCAGACTGTCAATGCGAATGAGAATAATTATACAGATTAAAATAGCAAAAATCATGCACGGGTATGAATGTTCCCAGGCTTGTTCCCAAAAAATGGATCAAACAAAAAACGAATACAGTGAAACAAAATGATTTATTTTAACGCCTTGTACCTTTTTGAGATTTTTTTCTTTCTAGATCTTCTAGATCTACGTTGTTACCACCCTAAAATCAAAGTGACCTAATCTGATCTAGTTATATTCGTCTATTCAAATAAAAACCATGTCCATCTATGAAGTACAGTAAACCCTACTATAGAGTGGTTTTCTATAATGCGTGTGATAGTCTCTCCTATAGTACTAATTGGTTTTTTTTACAGAAAACATATATTGCTTAAACATTTGTGGCGAAATCAGGATCATATTCGACAAGTCAACTTTTATTACTACAGAAAAGGCAATAACGTAACATAACCGCTAAAAAAATACAAATAAATAACTGGAGATAAAAATTAATTACTATAATTCTAATTTTAAGCAAAAAATTAGTTGGTTAAATCCTAAGGGAAGTTCTTAAAACATTGTTAAACTTTAGAAGAAAGTTCTCTTGTTTCGTACTTTCATTTGTAACCAGTAGATTTTTACAGAAATAGATATATGATATTTTAGCACGACGGAATAACGTTATACAGAACAAAGAAAATTATTGTAATTTTATTTATGAAAGAATTGATGATTTTTTTTATAGAGTATAGAGTATATAGATGTTTTTTTTACAAAGAAGTAAAATAAAAAAGGAGCAAATACAGTAAGTCGAGGAAAGCACAAAATTAATACGTTTTAGTTTCAAAGGATTGGTAAAAGTAAAATAGATCTATACAATCATATGCACCTAAGATAATATTATGTATTGGACGTATTGCAACAAAATCTACATACATATATTAATGGACGAACTACTTCAAGTATCGGTCCAGTGGTAATTGCCTTTTAGCCTTTTTATTTTCTTTATAAATGAAAGTGTAGCATGCACAATCGTTTTTTTTATAAATGTCGAAATCGCGTAAGTCGTGGACTGACTATACAATTAAAAAAAAAACCAACCTCAAATTTTGTATGGATTCCTAGTCTTCTATAGAGCGATTTTCGATAGTGTACTTGTTATCTCGACGCTATAGAAGGGTTGATTGTAAACATTATAATAAAGAATAAATACCATCGATTCCCATGGATAAATGTGTCCATCTAAAAAGTACTTATCATTAAGAATGGCGTATACTATTCGACCATAAGAATGATGAGTCCAGGTCAGCCCTCCTATAACGCTTCCTCTTAATCGCTATTTTTTACAAAATCCCTTATCAACAGAATGCAATTATGCGAGGACCTACAAAATATAAATTAATGACATATTAATGACATATCTACAACATAAATCAATGGATTTTAATCCAAATTTCTGGAGCCTTACCTACTTACTTTATTCTCTAGTTTTTAATAATTTTCTTTAAATAAATTGATGAAAACGAAAGCAAATTTTATTTTTTTACAAAATATTTAATGTCTCATTGCCGGTTTAATCTTTATCTCCTCGTTGTAAGCAAACCATGGTTGTTCCATATTTTTTTTCATCTTCAGGATATAAGAAAGTAACAAAGAGCAATGTCAGTCAAATACGTTAGCTGACATGGATCGTAAACACGCGTGAAATCTTGACAACTGCCAACATTAAAATAAGCATCCAATATGGCTATCAATGTCAGAATACGTCAGAGACAAACCTCGTATTGCATTTCATATCTCTAAAAAATATATTTTGATGTGATAAAACGTACAGTTAAACTTTAAATCATTACTTTTAAGGGAAATAACAAGAAAAATATTATATTTCCGTCATACTGCGTGATTTTTTTGAAGCCTTGAATTATTTTCAGTCTCCTGCGCTAATTTCTATATTTTTTCAGGTAGACAGTCTCTATTGTTAGAATTTACTCGCAGTGAGTCACCCGCCAAGAGGATTTTTGTTTTCACTAGATAGATAAGTGGCCTGTCAGTCATTCGACAATATTTAGTGTGATGGACGTTACAGTGGAGTTTTTCCGAACCCTTAAAATGGAGAATCAAAAGGTGCATTTTCGTCATGTGATGCTTTGGGATTTTAATAAAGACACTAGTTCTAGAGCGATGATCTGAAAGATGAACCAAGGGCGGATCGCCCTTTCGACTTCGATGACGACATTTTAAATGCGATATTGGAACAAAATCCACGTCAAACGACAAGGGAGTTGGCAGAGAGACTCAATACGTCACATTCTACAGTTTATCGCCACCTGGAAAATTCAGGGAAAGTCTGCAAGTTAGGCATACGGTGACCACATAATCGCAGTGACTGAAATAATTCAGACCGAATGTTTATTGCCACAAGTCTTCTCTTACAGCATAAAATCGAGCTTTTTTTAACAGGACAATAGCAGGCGATGGAAAATGGATCACCTTTAAAAATATTGTCCGCAAAAGAGAACGGTTGGATAAGGATTGACTACCCTTATCGGACCCTAAAGCCAATATCCATGGCAAGAAAACCTTATTGTGTGTACGGTGGGATAGTCGAGGAATAATCCACCACGAGCTGATGAAGCGCAACGAAATGATTACAGCCGATACATACGTTCAGCCAGATGCAAAGAGTTCATGAAAAACTACTGGAAAAGCGTCCTGCACTCGTCAATCAGAAAGGCTTTATCCTGTTACAGCAACTGATTTGTTTTGCCATATCCACCCTACTCACGGGATCTTGCTTCTACGGACTACCACCTTTTCTGTCCCTTGCATAATTTTTTGAATGGAAAAACTTTATTTATTGAAGAGCAAGTCAATCAGGCCCTTGCTACTTTCTTTCAGTCCAAACCTACTAAATTTAATGAGGAGGTGATCGATAAGTTGCCAAGGAGATGGAAAAAGGTTATATTTAACAGTCGTGCAGTGGCGTACGGTAGTGTTTATGTTGGGTGTGCTGAATGTGGAAAAAAAATATTAAAAATATAGTTTTTTTTAATGATTTTTATTATTATGTATACATTAATTCTATTCTTCGTATTTGCGTATTTTTTTCTCTATTGATATTACTTTTATTTATTAGTTTATTTTTCCACATTCAGCACACCCAACATCAACACCAACGTACGCCACTAATGTGTATTCATTGAATACATAATAGACTTTACATAATTTTTTTAAAGCAAAATCAAAGTATGATAAAAATCGTTTTCGCGCGGTTAGCACTTAAATTAAAATAATCCGTTATTTTTTTATGAAACCTCATATTTTGCATAAAACGTGTATACATAAAAATTAATCTGTTATATATAGTATATATTTATTTCTACGCGGAAGCATCTGAAACCTATCCAACGTGCTAAAAGAGAAACTACAAGAATTTCCCAAAGACTCATATAACTCGATTTTTTTTGTTGTTGAAAAAAAATACAACATTGTATCCACCACTTACCTCACATCATAATTTACCATTATAGAAAGTAAAATTATCTCGAACCGAGTGCAGTTTTCACGTATTAAGCTACCGCGCAGCGCAAACCGCGGCGACAAGGAAACCCGCTAATAAACGACCGCGACTCTGGAGATAGACTGTGATTAGGCCAATTTATTGTCGACATTTATTTACTGTACAATTATGCCATGATCTGGCCAATTATCGTTTACTATTATTACAGTAAATGTAAATAGACGGTCGGTAAACGTGTAATGATCACCATTGCGGACAGACAATTGTCGGACGACACGCGATTATCAGAAATCGGAGATACGTGCAACGATCGTTCCGATATCAATTTGTGAGTCACGAACCGAGCTGGATTTGGGATGTTGGCAGAATTTTCCAGAGTATCTTTTGATTGTTTCCTTGGATGCACGCTGCACCGCGGTGCAGCGCCTCGTCCCCTTATTTACATACGAAGCGAGCCAGAACCAGATATAACCAGTTACACGAGGCTGCTTCATCTGGTACCAGATCTCAAACCGGCTGGGACCGTGGACCTATACCTGACAATAACGTGGATGTAAAAACTCATTTTATTTCCTTTCATCGGTCAATGTTCATATCACTGCGGGGAATCGTTCATAACTCAAGTCGTATCACAATGCAGGCCTTTACGACGTGTCGTAAATTGTAAAACGCGTAATTTTCAGGCTTCCTTGGATGCTGTGTATAGGGCATAACTGTTAGACGTAACTGAGCAGTGTGGAATACGCACAATCCAGTACATAAACGTGTTCAGTGTCGACGATTTTACGATTATAGGATGTTATATTAATTTCTAATTAATGAGCCTGGATAATATGTAAGAAAATTTCTCGTCAACAATAAAAATGTTCGATTTCTCGTTTCTATATATATAATATATGTAATCTATTGGAAATTAATTAATAGAAAGTCTTGTGTAAACAATGAGACATGATAATCTTAGACATTTAATACGATTATATGAATTTTTAATTTATCTAAATATTTAATTATATAAAAGTATTAATACTTGCGATGGATATTTACATAAATGTTTGTACATGATTAATTTATTTATTATTCTATACGCAGTTAATAAATACATTATGCATTATAAATAATTAAACAATACACGTATACGACAATTTTTAAATAAATAAGATTTATCACATTAAAAATTATAGATCTATGCCATTTTTATAGTTCAACGTTTAAATTTGACTATTTAACACATTGCCTACGGGGCGAATCGCGGTCAAACTTGCGCTGGGGCGGGGC
>JAGXCT010035406.1:8935-55426 GCA_022495035.1 Philopotamus ludificatus
TCAATAACAATAAAAAATAAAAAAATCCAAAATAATTAATTTGCCCTATAAAGGGGTAAATAATAAAATTTCTAATTGTCAATCATCGAGAAGACAATAAAAAATTAAAAAGTTTAATTGTGTTTTTCTTTCTGTCTTTTTACATAAATTGGTGTGTAATTAATTATGTATCCAAAACATTGCAAAATGAGTAAAAAAATACACGTTATATGGTGAAATTATAAAAAAGAAAATATAGAGGGGGCCTTAAAACTAAATTGTGCCTGGGGCCTCTCAAATACTAAATCTGCCTCTGAAATCAACGCTGGAAAGAAATTTGACTGAATTTCGGTATAATAATTATTATTAAACTAAAAATGGTAGAGCCTTATTTTAGATCTTTTACACAATTTATGATACATCTACTTAATATTATTTTTAAAATATATAAAGCCATTTATAATAATGGTTGTGAACTTTGCTAAATTAAAATTAAATTAATTAGCGAATTAGTGTGTAGATGGCAATGCATTTATAATAGTTTATTTGATCAATGCATGTATTTCAGTGGTGCCTCGTACTTCACACGCTTCTAACTTCGAATATTTTAGAGTTAAATGCTTGAGAAAGCAAGAAAATTGTTTGGGAACTTTTAATATGAATAGCTTTCATTGCTACTCTTAATGTGGAATATTTTTTCGTATATTTAAATTTAATTAAAACTCTGTTTATTTTTTTATGAGGAAAAACGCTAAATGCGTGAACGTTCTGCTCCACTAAACGATGTGCGTATATTTCAGGATTCAGGATTATACAACAGCATTTAAAAAAAGGCGGATTTAGACCCAAATTTTATTAACATAATATTTATGTTCTACAGAATGTTCAAATATTAATTTATATGTATGACACCGCGCACGGGCGTCGATAGTATATTAATATATATATTTATGTATAGTTTTGTTTATATTTTTCTTACAAAATAAAATTCATTTCTAAACACATCAATCTATTCATTATTATAATCATAAAAATAGACGGCCGAGGCCACAATACTTTTTTAATTTTTTTTTTGTTCATCTAATTTTGTTAAATACTTTTTTGGTCATAAAAATGTTTTGTTAATTTTTTTTCCCCACTTAAAAATATTATATTTACATTATAAACTTAAAAACAATCAATATATATGTAGATATAATTTTTAATCATACCAAAACGCTTACATTGACTAAGTTAATAATTTATTCATCACATTCCAAATTTTTAATTTTCAATTAAACAATTTGTCTCATCTCGCACAATTTGAAAAAAAAAAAATTTCCTAATAAATCAATTAAAAAAAATCATATTGTACCCTTTATTGTCGGATATATTCCCGACATACGAGTATGACACTCAACGAAATATATTTTACACACTTATAAAGTATAAGTCATTTCTAATGACGTTCTATAAATGCAACAACATGGAGTATTCATACAGTCATTTCATATATAATATTAATATTTAATTTTTTAAAAGATATACAATCAATAGAGGTCTCTAACTGTGTAGACGAAACGAGTAGATTTACTAATGAAACAACATTTTAAATAATTATTTTATATGTATATATATAGTCTTGCTTCTTAACGTCACAATAATATTTTATTTTTCTTAAAATTACATATACAATGTGACGATTTGAGTTAATTAATTGTGACAATCATTTTTTTCAGCACCATAAAATATATATGGATCAGTTTTCACATTAATATTTCTAACAAAAGGCATTGTCGGTTGCTTTGTATCGATAAAAAAATTGTAATCGGATGTCTTTATATATAATTCAAACATCCATTGTATATAATATAATATAATATAATATAATAAAATCCTCGATAAAAAATCTAATCTGTGTTTAAACATATCGAAAAGATTAAATTTCGTATTTGATAATATTTCATCTAATCAAAAAGACTTTTTCCTCCAGTTTTTGCTATGCTATCACTATTGTATGTAAAAAAATAATAAAAACAAATCAAATAAAATTATTAGACCGATCTAAACATTGCTATATAATTCGATTATCAAATGTCAACACTTATATTTTTCTTCGACATAATCAATTGAGATAAAATCAAATCAACATATTCTATACGTAACATCTAATCATATATAATTTATTAATATAATATATATATAAACATATTAATAGTATAATATAATAATATTGGCACAATTATGTGTTATTAAATTTAATATATTACAACCTAAAAATTGCTATAATACTGTTTTTGCTGATTATGTCAATTTTGGTTTAACAAAAATGCCCCAAGTATTTTTTTTCTTCAAAATTATAAGGATGTCGCGTTAATGAGTGGATCTTACACTAAATCTATTTAATTAAAATATAATTATAAATGCACCACCGAATCGTATATATGTTTTTCATCCAAATTTTCAGTGAATAAGCTTCATTTGATCTCAAACGAAAAGCTTAATACATAATAAATGACACATGAATTATTTGTGCGATTCGATTAATCAATTTTGTAATTTAAAAAAAATATATATACACATGGCACCTTACACCCGTCATCATCATCATCATCATCATAATCATCATCATCATCATCTTCACCATCATCATCTTCGATATCTTCATCATTATCATCATCATTCTCAAATATCATCGTCTTTATCATTCGAATCATTTTTTTATTTAAAAAAAATGAATAAGATCGATTATTACTATTATTATTATTATTATTATATATAGAAGATATTAATTGAGATCTATATATATATGTACGTGTATATTTCTGAAATGAAAAATTGATTTTTTTTTTCAGCAGAGCTTCGGGTAGGGCTCTAGTCCTCTGGGAGTCTTGGATGGTTTTTATTCCAATTGTCAGACATTCATGGCGTAGTACAGCGAGTTGTGGGGCGAATAGGGATGAGGGGCAGTCGGGGATGCTGCCGGAGCCGGCGCCCCCTCCGGCGCCCCCCTGACAGCCACAGGGGACCCGGGAGCCGCCTGGTACATGGGAGCCTCCACCTGAAAGTAAACCAACAGTTTAATCAACATTACTGTATGAAATTTGTATTCCGCGCGCAAACAATGCCCGGATACAGAGTGTTCCAATGACCCCGGTAATTAGGCAAGGAGCCTCTTTCTGGCATTCCGGGAGCACAAAGGACGCGTCCTGATCGATAACCGGGTCACCTGAGACCATCGCATGAAATATCTCTAATTCCGAATATAATCTGAAAAAATACACAGCGCTTATGACGTGAAAATATATGTCAATTTTTTTTTTGCATACCGAAAATTATTCGATTCGGCGCTGGACAAATCGACGCCGATTACTCCGCCCCGACATTTGCGCACAGAGACGATTGCGTATTTTTTAAAATTAATTTTGTTGTTTAAACGTATTTATTTTCCTATTGGTTGACAGACATCGAAAGCATAGGTTTGAAGGATTTGTCTCGGATAAGCAATTTCGAAGTAAAAATTTTGACTTTAAAAATAATCATATAGATGAAAGGCTAGTGGAAATGGAAAATGAGACGTTACGCATTTAATTTGAAGCAAATTCGAACAAATCTATTCTACAAATGGCAGATCCAGTCGGATACTCTTGGTCGAGATGAGTGCAAAAATACCGAGATGAAAAAAAATCTGTACGGATTCGAATGTGTCAAGAATTAATAAAATAACAGGAAAATTCGACAGAACTTTGACATCTTGTGACAGGGGTTGAGAAGTCTGTTAGAAGCAATGTCGCAAAAACAGTGGCTTTATAAAGTGCAGGCGCCACTGGCATCGCCGAAACTGAATCTAACGATCAAAAAGGTGCTTTTGTCTGTATGGTGGAATTATAAATTAATTACTAAATATAAAACTCTTAAATTTGGCCAGACAACAACGGCACAGGTCTATTGTGATAAGCTGGAACGATTAAAAGTAGTAATTCGTGGAAAAAGACCCAGAATATTCAGGAGAGAAAATATGTATTTTTAGCACGATAATGCGAGAGTCCATACAGCTAAAATTACTCGGGGTAAATTAATGGAGTATAATTATTCATCCATAATATTCACCCAAATTTGCTCCAACGGATTAGTACTTATATATATCAATGCAGCATCTTTTGTCCGACAAAAATTTCAAGAATATCGAACAAGTGAAAACGGGAAAATTCATCTAAATCTATATTTCTATGCAAATGGCTCTTTAAATTGATTAGAATGATGAAAGAAAGTTGTATTTATCGATGGAGAATTTATAATTAATAATTGACATAGTAATATTTACATAATAATAATACATCATTTCTGCACCATCTCCAAGCAAATTAAGGAAAAATCTATTTTTATATATTAATATATTTATACTGATAATGTAATGCTTAAAACTTAAAGCATGCTTTGGAATAACTACGTAGAGGTATCTAGAAACACTTCTTAGTATCTCTGTCACCAGTAATTGGTGTAGAGATGTGAATATCCCGGGCTAGGTTGACCCAGCTTTCTAGCCATCCAAAGGGGAATGCCAGGATAGTTCCCTGAGCCGTTTTTCATCACATTACCACTTCCTACAGACTCGCTCCGTCCTCCAGATCCCAGGCCGTAGTGGCAACGAGTAAACTCGTTCGGATGGAAGCAGTTAAGGCGTGCGATGTTGGTATGCCGGCTCCTCCGTAAGGCTAGTGGATCAATCTGCACCAGGATTACGTAGCCAACTAGTGTTGTTCTTGGCGTGCTCCGAAATGTCAGAGGAAGCCCCAACAACGACGAGCACGCGAAGAATGGCAAAGTAAAAGCCATGTATTTTGTATATGAAAATATAAATTAAATAACTATAATTAATTAACACTAAATATAAATTAAATTTATATTTAGTGTTAAGCCTCGCAGTGTAGAGCTAAGCGCTGTCTGATCGTCAGCGTTACTAGCGTCGTATATTAGATGGATGCGGGGCGGCAAAGGGGGGGGGGTTCTCATCGCTAAGTGGAGGGTTGTGCTACGATTCCGAGCAATCACCCATCTTACTTGCAGCTTATCAAATCCTTTTTCATAAGATTTGGTGGGTATGGACGTAAACATATTTTTGACAGCCTTCTTATTCAAAACTGAAGATTTTTTCCATTCAAAATGTTGCTAGTTGTTCGCGGTAAGATTCCAAGAGTTGATCATTGCAGTTGCTGAACGTGTGTATATGCAGTAATCATTAAATTTGAATTCAACAACTCGTGATGGATTGTACCTCGAAGATCTCATAAAAAAACCTTCTTTCCACGAATGATTACTTCCGGATCTGGTAGAGGTGGTCACTCCTTAACAAGCCATTGTCTTTTGTATAATAATATTGACATAAGTAGCCAATTTGTCATAACCTGTTTGCAAAATAATCGATTTTCCGATTTCATTCCGGTTTACCATTGAACTAGCTGACTTAAGCTAAGTTATATAAATGGAGGTATATAACTGATTGTGATATGTTATTCTTCCTGTAATATATCCTGTTGATATCACAAAGATAGATGGTGAATATCACCTTTAAAAGTCAGAAGGACGATCCGCCCTCGGTTCGTCTTTCAAGGACATGTCTCCGGAATGAAATTTGACAATTGAATATCTAATTGCTCAAACGGTCATTAGTCCTTCAGCATATACACTGCATAGTTTTCAGCTGTCGCCGTGGAACTATTGCTTTGTTTTAATTCACAAAGCATCACATAACGAATATGCAGTAGAGCGCCGAGTGTATCCGGTGCCTGTGTGCAGAACTTCAATTAGCGTCCCTGTACGTCTGGTGTGCTTGAAAAGGCGAACTACGAAATATTATATATATTATGTTATGGCGATTACGCATGTTATTCATTAGTATTAAATTATTTTTTTGCGGCTAATAATTTTTAGGCGCATGTGTGCGCCGCACATGCGGGCCATATGGACGGCGCGAATATGCACATTTTTACTCTCCATTTTAAGGGGTTGGAAACAACACTTAATATTACGCGGAGCACACAAAACAGATGCAAAAAGAATAATTGAACCATTATCTATTTAATAAATAATAATATAACTCGTTTATCCTGTTGACTCATAGTGAGTGGATACAAGGAATATTTTGTTATTTTTATTAATTAATAGCGATTCTCAGTATTCGTTCAATGGGTATTAAAATAATAAATAATAATATATTCATTGTCGTTTTATCAATTTATGTGTCCCATGATTCACTTTGGCTTAGATTTTAGCATATCACTAATTATATTTTCCAGCTCTTCAGAGTTGTTTTATTTTATTTGACACATACATATTATTAATCACATGCTTAGAACGTTACATCTTATTCACATGTCTTACGAGCAGTATTTACTGCTCCTTTGGTACCGTTGTAGTGATGGATTATCTCAAGCTCGTATAATAGATTTCCAGCTGATCGTATGACATTTGAAGTATGTATCCACTTTCCTCGCGTGCCTGAGTTTTTCAATTCTTGTAGATTTATTCGACTGTTACTTTACAATAAACTAACAATTGTACAAATGGCAAAGAGGCTGTGGAAACTCAGAGTCAAGAGGAACCGACGTGAGCCAGTTATTCATAGTTGCAGTGCGATTTAAAGCTTTTAGCGGTACATAAGGCTCTTTTGCGAAGTAGATAGCTAGTGATACATTAACTGATTAACTGTGAACTTATGTTTACTCAAACAAAGCTTAGTATCTGTATACAAAAAAATAATAACATACTAATTTTTCATCATTTTAGGTTTAATGTCATACGAATAATTATTAATTCGAATGATAAACGCTTCGTGAAAAATCAGTGGAAATTGCGTCGAAGAAAATGATAAATTGAATCGATAGATTATCATAATTATGCAAAACGCTTAATTTATGTTAATACTATAACTTGATTTAGTTATTAAAAAATTTCAATTGAATATAATTTAAACTATTTTCGATTTGTTATAAAAAATTAACATTCCGACAACTGTTTGGCTCATCACACATATTTCTCAATAATTATGTATTCTTTATTCGTATTAGCATGATATTATTTTTACATGCAGATAAAAGGCTAAGCTTATTTTTAATGTAATTCGAAAAAATAAACTGAATATATATCTATTTTAAATCTTCAGAAAAATAACCATCGGTAGCTTGACAACTGTTTGGCTCCACGTAGAGCCAAACAGTCGGAAAATCGCCAAAAAAAATCTAGACAAAAAGTATTGCTGAAAAATTAAAGATTCTATCAACATATCTTTATCATAAATATATTAATATACAAATAAGGAATGTCTATCATAGCGTAGGTTATAGCCTTTTCAAATTTTCAGCCGTCAAATTGCAAACTCTGAATTTTCCATTGTGATCCATTTGCCAAAATTGAAAGTGGACTTGAATTCCAGAAACTATGATGAATAATTTACCTTTTCTGAATAACATATCATGTGTCGTGCTACGGGACGAGAGGGTATTGTCCTGATGTGGGCGGCCGGCGCTGAACAAGTGATCTGAAAAATTGAATTTAATAATTCATCCGGGCTCATACAGAATCTTAACAAACAAAAAATGTACAGAAAAAAGCAAACAAAAATAGTGAATAATTAATCAGTACCTGCATCGGAACGCCGGGTTGCGAGAACGGTATCCCTACGATCTGTTGAGTGTTCTGATTGATTTTGAGAAGAGTTCCTTGATCGTTCACTGACTGGTGCTGATAGCCGGGATGGACGCCATTTTGTTCAGCTGAAATCACAGGTTAAAAAAATATATATAGAAACGTGTAGTATAACAATACTTTAAAATGCATAGTGGTAAATAAATATATTGTAAATACTTTTTTCTCAAACATCGAACTGACGTTCATAGTAAATATCATCGCATTTAAAAGGATTAAATTTATTCTAATTATAATTTATTAATATAATTTAAGATAGTTTCGGATTAGCGATTAAGCTGATTCACAAAGTATATAAAATAGTATAAGCCCCAATGCCTCATTGGGGCTTATACTATTTTATATAAAGAGATAAATATCTGATTGGATGAATGTCAACTACAAAGTAGTAAAGCAGGAAATTTTTAATCCGGGAGATTGGGAAGAGCGGGATTCCCATTCAGCATCTAGGAAACTGAGCTCGGAACTTGAAAATGCGCTCGCAATATTTCCAAGTTTAAGATAAATATTCTCGGACAGGATGAAAAGCCAACTAATAAGGAGTAAACTTCAAGATTGTACTCTTTTTTATTATATATATATTTAATACCTATTATTTTATTTATTTAATTATTTACGATTTGAACTCTCAATATTTTGATAAGAGCATTTAAAATAATAATATGACATTAAGGAATACGTTTAATCTGAATAGAATCATTTAGAAAAATAATATTATTACTAAATAATGCGAAATAACCAATTCTTTTCGTAAATAAATAAATTGGAAGTCAATTTCGGACTGAAACTGCACAACAGGGATAGAATTCTGAAACGATCCGGATTGAAAACTTATGAATTAAAAAAAATAATGCCTAACGTCGTGGACAACATCAATACTTGATATATGAGAAAACTACATTTTTCTTCTTTGAAAAAAATATATATCGAGTTTGTTTCAAATTAATTCCAAATTTGTGAAGATGACTGTTAATATTTGTAGTTTTCATTAAAAAACATCTAAAAACTACAATGAGTACCAAAGATATATTTATATATTAGGTAAAGCGGAAAGAAATGTCATTTTTTTTATTGCGACAAAAAGTTTATTCAAAATCTTTTGAATATTATTATGCTTAATTTTGTCCGTTGTTATCTATGACCATCCTCCACAGAATAGGTAGTTTTTTAATACCTCATTAAAATTTTGGCAGTTTTTTTTTTATTAAAATATGAAATTAAGTAATATTGGAATTCAATGTTTGTATTTTTTTATTATCTTGAAACGAATGTTTCATCGACTTAAAAATGTGATTTTCTAAATCTAACTCTCTTATTTTATTAGTTAATTAATTTTACTAATTGATCACATCACATCTCTGCTGTAACACTCTGATCAGATGTTAGTAATTCATAGTGAATTATTCCCAAATCATCCCATCAAATAAAAAAGGAGAACCTTATTCGATGAACCATTGTTTTTTTATCCTCAGTATGATCTAGTAGATCCACTTCTCATCCCCAGTAATGATGATGTAACGGATCGTTCACATATTTTTATAGTAAAGATAAGGAAGGATAATCGTTGTAGGAAGTTTGCACGGCACCTATATTCTTTGTGTATTTTTTCCGTGCCTTTTAAAATTATTCTTGACTGTTAAGCATAATCTGGGTAGCTTCATTTGATTTTAATCCTTGATCAAATAAAAACGGCTTAAAATAATATTCCAAAAATACTACTTCAATCTCTAGCCGTTTATTTTTTTACTATCGCCCAAAAATAAATTTAAAAATATGTCAATACCAACCATGACGTGTTAAACGTAATAAAACAATGACATTACTTTTCACTTTAGTATATAACCAGAGTTATAGCTTGTAGGTACTGTGTACTATTTCGATAATATAAGTTATCAACTAAATTAGTACTCGGATAGGTGTTCAACGAAAACTAAGAATTCACAGAATTCTTTACAACACTGGTAAGGGGTTATGTAAGAGGAAGATAACTCCGCATATTTTATAAAAATATTTATGTAGGCAGTTTGCCGCGTTGGAATTAATTAATTTAATGCCATCCATCCTGCTTTGAATAAATAATTATAAAACAAATAATATAAATTTTAATCCAACTGAAATAATATTAAAATTAACCAGTGTCGTGGTTTGACACTGGAATGAATATTAGTGTGAGAGACTCATTCCCATTGCATCTTTAGAATCTTTATCGAATCATTGTATCAAATGAATAAATTAATTACCGTTCATTGCGTGAGAATGAGTATAATTCCTGTCAATGGTGTTCGAATAGTGAGGCTGGTGCAGATTACTGTATGGAATCAACACCATTGTCTGATGGTACGAGCGTATCGGCGGAGGCGACTCCGGACGACGATGGTTCCTCGCCTGGTTGTCATACGCTGGGCCCATGTGAGTCATCGATCCCACAGGAACCAAGCTGGACTGCGAACTATACAGATCTCGTTCGCCGACACTACACCTGAAAAATTGCAACGTTCAATCAGTAAAAGCGCATTGGCTCTCAGCCATTTTCTCGAGCTACCCGTATATCCGTATACCTGATGTTGGCGTACGTGACGCAATTCTGATAGATTGAATCGTCGTGGATCCGTTTATGCTGCATGTGCTGCAAGTGTTGCATGTGCTCCAAGTGCTCCATGTGCTGTTGGTGGTGCTCGGGAACGTTATGGTTGCGCAGATCGTAGCAGTCCCTGGACATTTGATTGGACAATTCGACTGAACTGCCCATCTTGACGCTCTGCTGGAAGTCCTCAGTAGATGCCCTGCTGTTAAATTAAATAATAAATTAAAATAATTATTAAATATACTATCAGGGGCGGTTCGTGACTTTAAAAACAGGTGGAACATGATGACGAGTGCCCTCCTTCCAAAATTTTGAATCGGAAATCGATCGAATTATGGAAATTTAAAAGATTTTCTTTAATCAATATACAAAGTATAGTCGGAAAACATTGACGGTGTCATTTATTTTTCGAATCGAGTAGAATATATAGCCCAGCGGGGCATATACAGGTCTGCCCCAAACAGAGCTTTACGTAGCAAACGAAACGCGAACTTCTGTATATGGTAATACGGAACTTTTCTCTTTACCTCCACCGACTGACAAACAACAACACACTTTAACGTTGGATCAACAGCTAAACTGAGGCTAGCGACTTCGTATCCGGGGCATATAGAAACCTGCCCCGAACAGACTTATGCAGCGAACAAAAGTGACCAGAGCGGATACAAGAATGCCCAAACACATACGAATATGGCCCTGTTCGCACATTTCAGCTAATTATTATTTTTTTATTATGAGAAATGTGTGTAGGTATACGATATTTTACTGCCCCTGTATACGATTTTCCGGGAAAATTCTATTGCAATTATTTACCTATTGTGCATTCCTTCTGGGTTGTGCAGAGCGTGATCGTGTTGAGCCGGCTGAGTCAAATTGGATTCTGAATAATATGGCCAGGAGACGTGGCCTGGCCTCGTGGTCGCGGTCGTATTGCCCATCTGCAGCTGAGCCTGCATCTGCTGAAGAATTTCGTTCGTAGAGCCGAACCGCGGTTTGATGCCCCTCACCGACGGCCTCCGCTGAAAACCTGAAAAATTTCATTTACACCAGTAATAACGCGAACAAACACATATATTATGAACAACGCAATATCATCGGATCGCACCCACACACTATATATATATATTTATATATCTGAAAGCCGTATCGCCTGAAAGGTTTCTTTTGTATTCTCTCATATGATCAAATAAAATTACTGTAAATGTATAGGAGATTTTCTTCATTTTTTTTCCCTCGCTCAAATAAGATTTAACGATTATTTTTCAATCGATAGCGTACGCGTGAATTTTTCAGCGGCGTTATGTAAGTATCAGAGGAAACACTCGGGCGTTATGAAATTTTTATGAAAAATTTACATTGTTTCTGTATGTTGCGCTCCGATGCTCTCCGACATACAGAGTGTTTGCAAATAAATTCATAGCAATTACCATAATCGTCTTGATCGTCTTCGTCGCTGTTTTCCTCCGACGGCTGGTATCTGCGTCTCAATCTTTCAGTTCTTGCGGCGTCTTGCTGAACGAATCTCACCAATTCATCGTTATCGCCGGCGCCTGTTATAATCAAAATGTAATTATCATATACGGTAGATTCCGCAGAATAGGGACGCCGGTTTATTTGGGCCAAATAAAAAATCCTCTTTTAGCGTCGAGGTAGGGACCATGCCATAGATACCCGCCCTATAGAAAACTAGTCACCCATACAAAATTTGGGGTTAGCTTGTTTTTATTGAATTTTATAAATTGAACGAAATAAATGCATCAAATATTTTTCCATTCACATATTTTAAATGATGTCCTATTTTTAGTTTGTTCACGCGCGCGTGTTATATTTTGTTGTCAACGAAAGTTTAAACCCGTATTTTGCGCGGCAATGTATTACATATTTAACAAATGTGTAATTTGTTCTTTGGAAAATTTAGCGTGTTGTAGAAAACAGCGCTATAGGAGGCACTGTCGCGCGGATGGGTGAGCGGATCCGGCACAAAAAATAATCTTTTATATTCAATTATTTTTTGTGCCGGATGTGTCCGAATTAAACAGAAAAAAACCTCGAAATTATTAAATTAAATCTCCAGGTAAATCTTTCGTGATTAAAGTTAAGTTGTATTTTGGTCCATCACGATTCGATTATTCGATATATATATATATATATATTCCGAGAAATTCTTTGAATTAATTAATATTTCTGAATGGCTTATTCCTGGAATCCGTTCATTCAATTTATTCCACGAAATTTAAAGGTAAGGCTTTCGTTTGTTGGGTATTTAGTATATATGAAATAAAATAATCATCATAAACATTAATTCGTGACTTTTCCGAGCTCAATGTCAATTTCTTATTAAAATAATAAATCATATTGAAAGGTCAAGGATATCTCCATATCATCACTAGAACAGAGCTGTATATCTCTCCCCTCGAATTCATATTTTCAGGATTACGTCATTCGGAATAAAATTGAACTTTAATATATCAGATAGTAACATGTTACCCACACATGAGATATTTTCTTGATGTATCCTTCAATAGTAAGTTTCATTCGCAATAATATGAATGAAAGCTTCCTGAAAACTGTGCTCATTGAAACGGATATACAGCCATGTTACATAGTTAAAAATAAATTGTTTTATATTTGGAGCGTAAGTAACGACATCCATTGATCATAAGAATGAAAAAAATATAGTGGTCGGATGGAGGAAAGATTTGTGGAGCATATGCAGCTAGAATAGCTTTTTCAACTCGTTCAGCGACATTAATGACAAAATGACGTGAGTTTTTCTGCAATATATACCTGGTGTTCCTGCTAGAACGTCTGGTGCAGGCATCTCCAGCGAAGCCTCAAGATCTGTCAATGAGAATTCAGTGTTGTTCGATGTCATCGATAGGCGATCTCCCTGTCTGTTGCCGCACGATATAACCTTTGAATGGTATTGCCTGGCGTTGTTGGCCTGATCGCCGTTGTTCTTCTCGTTCTGCGGTATGATGATGACGTTGCTGCCCTCCTCGTTGCATTCAGAGATGCACTCCTGGCGCTTCGGGAATATCTCTGTTAGCTTCTTGTACGTGGAGGATGTCGAGGAGCAGCTGGAAGCGCTGCTGGAGCTGGATGGAGAGAAGCTCTTGGCCGACGGCGGCACTGTAGTCCTCGGCTCTTCGTTAGACGGGCTGATGCGTTCGGTTTCAGTCTCTTGCTCTGCGCCGGCCTCCTCCTCTTCGAGATCGCACGTCAGCATCTTGATCCGCTCGGAAAGGGACGTGTCGTTTTTGATCGGGATCTTTTTGCGAGGGTCTATCTTGACCAGCGACCTCCTGAGCGTGTTCCTATCGATGGTCCTGCGCATCGTCAGGTCTTCATCCCTGTAAGACGACGGCAGCTTAGTCCTTTTGGCCTCCTCGAACGCGCGCAGTGATTCGGTCGTCACCAGATATCGCTTCTCGTCTTCGGGGCGTTGCGGAGGTGTGACCAGATGCGGTCCCTGAGGGAACAGCTGCCTCACCGCCGAGTTGGGTCTCAGGCTGTTGTTAGACAGGAGATGGTTACCGAGTCTGAACGTCAACGAGAGCGACTTGGGTGTGTCTTCCGACCCAGGATCGGTCGCCGAGTCGTACGAGTCGCGGAGCGGAGGCTCTGAGAATCGCACGGCCCTGCCTGCTCTGCCCTCTTCGTCGCTGGCCGGGTTGCTGAAGTTGCCCGATTCTTCCGTATCGCCCTGTAACATTCATAACATACAATTGGAGAGGTACTTGTGTTGAAAGTTTGACTTGACGCTGCACATATACGCAATCGCTAACCATCGCCACTGCACAATATCGCCGAGCATCGATTAAGTATATAAACACGTAAACGAGTCCTCACCTGCTGTGGAGAATCGGATTTCATTGCCACTTCCACCGACTTCCATAGGCGACCGCCTTTCAGGATGCCGCCCAATCTCAGCGGGGAGTCGATCTGCGACGGCTCGTGTCGCTCGGATTGCGAATCTTGCTCTTCGTCTGAAAATGAAAGTCTCGGTAATACATCGGAAACGTGCGACCTAACTCTGATAATGATTTCCTGTTTACTTACTGTTGCTATTTGTCGACATTTCTCTGACGAGTCTGCCATCCTGACTCCTTGCTGACAAAGCGTCGGCTCCATAAAGCTGCGCCTCGTCTACATACATAAAACATACATATATGAAAGCGTATGATAAACATTATAATTTTTTTAATACAATATATAAATTTAAAATATTTTACACGCTGCAAAATCTGAAAATTCGCCTCACAATACTAAAAATATTGATAAAATATTAAACTAAACAAGGAGAATAGAATTTCACTGTTAATAACAGAGCATCGATAATTAAAAAACCTCTTATAATTTAGATAATTTCAGATGGCCGTATAACGAGGCACGCGCGTATTTTCATCAAATTGTTTCGCGTCGAGATTTATTTAATGAATATTACATAAATTAAAATTGCCTGAAGGTGTAATTAAAATGATAATTAAATATTTACTTAATTTTGTAATTCAATTATATTACAAGCGTTATATTACAAGTACAAATTAATTAATTTATGCTGATGAAATTTTGCATCGGTTGAAATTTTCACGGCATTCATTGCATAATGGGTCCCGCTTATTGCAGGTTATAAACTCGCAGAATCAATTAACCGGATCTTTAGCATTTTTAAAGCTTATCGTAGATAATTATAATTGAGTGTGGATGTTTAAAAAAATTAAATTATAATAAATAAGTCATAAAAGCAACTACTGCGCTGCAGAAGGCAGGATGAAATCACATATATTATAAAGTCAAGTCCTCTTTTAATGCAGTTTTAAAGTTTTGAACAATCTATCCTCACTGCAAATAATTCGAAAAGATCTTCAACTTGCAATAAATTTTAAGAACAATTTCAGATCGATGACCCAAATTCTGAATAGACGTTCAAATTGTGACGTGAGATGAAAATTATCATCTCTTCAGTCATTTTACCGCATATATAATATGTATGTTACCACGCAAATTAAAATATTATATATATAGTAAGCTCTGCTATAGCACCTAAATAAGAACTACGCTATAGAAGACTAGGCACAATTATGAGATAAGTTTTTTAATTGTATTTTTAATTATTAACATTTTTTTGTTCACATATTTAAAATAACCTTGTTCTATTTTTAGTTTGGACCAGTGTTAGTTTAATTATCATATATTTTTTTGTTATATTATACATATGTCTCTGACGTATTATGAAAATGTTAGCCATATTTGATGCTGACTTAATTGCTGGTTATCAGAAAATTCTCACGTATTTTGTTGTGTTCAGCAATTTTTTACTTATATAATAAATGAAAAATATGGAAACATTTTTTTAAGCATCGGCTTCCATATTCGCCAGATATGATCCCCCACGTTTTTCATATATCAGACGATTAACAATTACTATTGATGAATAAATATAGATTAATCGCGGAAAACAAAAAGTAGGCGTTGTTTTCTTCATAATTTCTTAAATTTTGAACATCAAAACATTGCTAATTATATTAGATGTAGTAAAAAATCTCGTCGTATTTTTAAAGAGTAGTTTTAGAAACAGTTGTTTTTAGTCCTTTGACGAGTCAAGACGTGTATTGTGTGCTTGTCGAGACACGTCTCCGCCTGTGTTCAATACAAAAAAAATAATTAACTCTACCCAATCGCAATGATCGAATTAGTTCCTTCAGAAGCCCATTTGCAAAACTGCATACTCTTTCAGTTTCACTCCAAGAAAAGCGCAACTATCGCTACAAGAAATATTTGCGACATTTATGGAGACGCATTACATGTCAGAAAATGTCAACGCTGGTACAGAAAATTAAAATCCGAAAATTTGGACCTAAAAGATGAGCCTCGAAGAGGACAACCCTGTACAGTAAATAAAGCCGTCATAAAATCTGAAATTGAAAAAAACCCAACTATAACTATTAACAAAGTGGTCCATCACTCAGAAGTGTATGAAAAAATGGGAAAGATTCGAAAATAAGGAATTTTAGGAGAAAATCTTCTTCCTCCACGATAATGCGCGTCCCCATGTCTTGAACTGTCCTGAAAAAAAATGGATGACTTGGGTTTTTGACGGCTTTACTGCATCCTGCTTACTTGCCAGATTTAGCCCCTTCAGACTACCTATTTGTTTCGTTCTATGAAACATTTTTTTAAAATAAATCATTCCAAACAGAAAGTGAAGTGCCATTTCTGATTTTTTTAATTCTAAGTCAGCAGAATTTTTCAAGAAAGGTATTTTAAATTTCAAAAATAGATGGCAGAAGGTTGTATAATGTAATGTTAATTATTTTTTGAAAAAAAATGAATTTTTACTACACCTAATATAAATAGATACAAAATGTTGTAATAAACGAATGCCTGCGATAAATGACGAATGACGCGTGAACTCGTCGCCAGTCTCTAACATAAAGATTCCAGACGACGCATATTTAAGTTACCCGGTGATAACGTATTTATGAGATAAATAATTAATAATGATTATCCGATGATCGAATTTGATCATCTCATAATTTATATTGCAGAAAATTATTATTCGCATACATATATTTTGGTGAGAGCCAATGCGTCCTTCAATTATGGGGTTAAGCTAAGTTTGGATATCATGCAGTCAATTAGTGAACGAGTGAACCTTCAGTGCTTTTCAGCGTCAATCATCCGATAGCTAATGCTCATTCCGGCTTGCTGAAATTTCGCACAATCGGCATCTGTATATCGATCCGAGTCGTTTGTCTGTGACACCGAGTGGCGGCCCTCGTCCGTTTACTGTAATGGTCCGGTCGAGTACCACCACTCAGGTGCGGTCAGGACAAACACTGCTAGGACTTCCGGACGCGTTGTCGTCCACTTCCGGTCGCTCAAAGCCGGGATTTATTTTTTCAATAAATAATAAAAAAAAATATCGCATTTTTCTTACGAGAAATTGTGAAATTGTGTTCGGAACCGTTGATTCGGATGATATCGAGTGAAAGATTTCTAATAACCACTAATTATCTGGTCGTATTAATTCCTGATGTGACGCCAATGACGTGGCTTTACCGAGAAATATATTTATTTTTAATTAACGTAGTGGCCGACAGTGAAATGCACTTAGTCCGGCAACGCTTCGAGTAGTACGAATTGACGGGGTCTGCAATTGAATTCGGACACGGTTGTCGAGTGTAATATTAAAATATGCAGCCGAGAATCGTTTGTCAAACAACCATTGTTTGACGAGGTTCGGTTTTAAATTTTCAATCGTGGCGATGCGAAATCAAAGTTTAAATTGCAATGCGAACAATGCGCAACTTTCAATCGGAAATGTTAATTGAATATCGGTGGTGTATGTGTGTGTAATTTTGCAGCTGAAACTTGTACACTGGTAGCAATTAAATTTTAATCATAACTATTGTTAGATTTTAATGAAAGTTTGTGTTCGTGAAGTTTACGCTTTGATCGTGCCCTGTATTTCGTGAATATAAGGGAAGGCGAGAAGAAATTACCCTTTTAACCCTTTCAGTGCGGGGCGCATGACGTACATGCGCATACAAATCGTGTCCAGGGTGCGGCCGCATGTCGTACATGCGCAAGATTCTTTAAAACTTTAACTTGTCGTTACATGTAAACTAGACCGAGTTAAGTGATGGTGTTTATTTTAAAAATCAGCTAATAAACACAGCTATCGATAAATATACAACATATCACAAGAAATTTATAGGAACCATGTAATAATAAATATGAGCTAAACGATTCAAATCGCGCGTGGTGTATTTAAATCTCCGCAGTAGTATCGGTGACGTATCTCTCGGCTCAGGGGTTGTTAAGGGTGTTCCACGTACATTATGTTCTACATACACATGTACGGATGTAATGGTATAAGAAAATTGCATTTCGCATTTTTGATTTTGATTCGCATTCCCATTTTTTTTTCACTTAATCTCTGTTTGAGCAATTGATATTTTGTTCGATTTATTATTACGAAAATAAAGCAAATCGAGTTTATTTTTTTAGTTGGGGTGGAAGAACATATCTCTTATAGGAAAAATATTTAATATTTTTGTTTGTTCTCAACATCAGTTATGCTAATCGATTTTCATAAATAATTTTCTCCATAAAATACATATTTAATTATGCGTAAAATTTTCTGTAGGTTATCGTATAAAATTTTATAAATGAAAATCAATGATTTCGTAATGAAAAATGCATTCAAATACAAGATTGGTTTTTTATCGAATAATAATTATATCGAGCACCAGGACAAAATGTAGCGATACACGTAAATATACGATTTCCAAAGTAAATAAATAAAATAATGTACTGCAATATTTTGTCCGAGCGTTGTGTACAGCATTACATAAAAGCTATTCTTCTTTTAACCGATCCATCTGAAAATTAGCGAGACATAAATAAATACATTATATTTTTCATTCTTCTATAAAAAGGTCGGAAATATTATAGATTCGCTGCATTATTCAGGGTGGAGGAGGGTGAGCTTTCATAGCGGATAGAAGAGACTTAATGGAGCGAACAAATTAGCGAGAGTTTCTGCTTGTCATACAAGATATTTATTCGATTGAGCACTCATTGAATGCTAAGGATTGTTGGATTATATCGTTTAATATTTTTATCCACGGTCTATTATATTTCATAGATGGAAATGAGCGGATGTCGGAGCACACGACTCTGGACCGACACGTGAAAACTCAATTAACAATAAGTAGTGCGGAAAAATAGCAGGGGCAGAGTGGTTGAGATACTTCGGACCTCGCAAAAATGTAGTGGGGATGATCTCCCTAGTCGTTCGTGTCGCGTGTGTGAAGCATTTTGAAGATAACGATTATTGGGGGTGACATTTGACAAATGGAAAATCTCCACCCCCTCCATCGAAACGTAACATTTAATATCATAGCTCTATATAAATATTAAAATTTAGTATTCAAGTTTGATTGACAGTGAGAATTAGCTTAACATTAATCCTAATCAAAATTAAATACACAATAATAAAGGATTTTAAACTAGGAAACATGGAAAAATCGCTGCCCAATTAATTACAATAACCAATGTAATTTAAGAAAGTTTTATTAATAATTAAAAGAATAAATTTTGATTGTTCATTTTCTCCATTTATAATAATTTGTATTAGCTTTATTTATTGAATGAAAAATAAAAAAAATAGAATGAAAACAGTACGTCAATATGATGGAACCAAATAAATAAATAAAAAAGAAAATGAATGTGTTCCATCGGGAAATTTAATGGCGCCGACTATATATTATTAGGGTGATCGGGAAGCTCTCTTCACTTGATGAATGGCAGATCCTTTCCTTTTTTCGGATTCCCTTCGTAAATGGCGGATCTTGAAACTTTACGGAAATTGCGTACGTAACATCACAATTGAGATCATACTCTATTGGGTCAATGTTAAACTGATAAGAAAAAGTTATAGCTGTTAAAATTAAATGTACGATTTTTCTTATTTCCTTTAACTTAGTATTGTTTACAATAGTTAAAGACAGGCGAAATGAGGAAAAATATATAATAATATATATGTGTCTGTCGATTATGTATACGAGAGTATAAATATAATATATATATTTATTAAGCTGTTCGGTGAATACGCGAGCAGTGTTTCTCCGCAAGATGTGGAGCAAGAGCTTGTCATCACTATCAGCGGCGTGTATTGGACGGATGCGAGCCGGTAGCGGAGAGCGGGGGGATCATACATCAATAGATGGAGTCATACTGACTCATAGCTTATTTGAGCCACGTGACGTTTGTCACTTATTTTATTATTGTTAATAATATTTAGTACGTCATCTTATTTTTTTATATTTAAAATAAAATATGAGCGAAGTATACGTTTTTTTAATTTTTAATATTTCGCAGCACCCACAAGTATTTTAACCACGAGCCACCACTGGTTATAGATAAATATTTCAATATTTTAATAAGTGACGCGAATAAGGTGGTAACTAGCACAAGTTATTTTTTACAATATTCAAGAAAAATCTTTTTAAATATATTTTCATACACACACCAAAAATTCCCAAATTATATTCAAAACAATACAACGTTATTGTAATTACGATGATAATCCGAATTTTAAGTAAAATATATTTTGAACATAATTTATTTACCACGTTATTCCATTAAGCACCTATGGTTTTCTTTTGCTCCTTAATTTTTTTTTTTTCTGCATTCATAGTATTGTACGCTGTTTTTTCCGTTTATTATCTGATCATTCTGTAGCCCTTGCATCTCGCTTTTTACTGAATACTATATATATGAAACCACGTTATTCCACTGAACGCACGTAAAAATCTAACGGCAACGCTGGCTTATCGTAAAAACGAAAGAAATGGAATATTAATAAATTCTAGCACAAGAAAAAACTTTAAACTATAGCATTCAAAGAGCATGGATGCGAGAAAATGCTTTTTTTAAATATCAGAAAATACATATTGAAATGTTTGAAAAATTCAAAAGAGACAATATAAAAGAGGATTAGACTCGAGCGAGTTTGGAGGTCACATATCAGATGAAAAACGCTCAAAAAAGTTATATTCGAATTAATGCAAACATTTTTATATTAAATTCTTTAATTATCTTCGTGATTAGTTTTATTTTTTTTAGCCGTGTTTGTGTATTGATTTTTGATGCAAAAGTCAACACTTAATAATCTGTAGCTTTCTAGTAAACAGTTAAAGTTGCGATTCGTTTGCGCATCATATGATGCGCACCGTGTTCAAAGTGTTAATCGTTAAAGTTAGGCCTTTAGTTATGTGCAAGAAAGATATAACTTAGTAGACTGATAATACATTTGCGTATGTATTAATACATACATATACGGGTGAAAGAGATTGGGCTCCGAAAAACCGATTAATTAGCTTCCGGCCGATCACATTCTGTTCGGATAGTTGTTGTATATTTCTAGCTTCCACAGCCTCCGCATCAAAGACTGAATCCTCCGACTGCTTTCTAATTATTTATATTGTCCTCACCTCACTGTTTGAGGTTTGCATTCTTCATAATAGTTGAACCAATACTACTAGCGCATCCCGTATAGGTTTACATTTGCATAGCAGTTACGAAGCGCTCAGTTTATTGGCAAAACGTAGTTATGCAAGTAAATTTCTTAAAAACTTTCCAGCCACCGCACCTCCGCCTGACAATTATTAAGTTTTCCATACATATTTTATCTCCGTTCCGGTGTCTTTCAGACAATGGCGACGGCAATGTTCCGGGACTCGCCTCCGAGTTTACGATAAAGACAATTTCACATGTCAAACGGATGTGAAACGCCGGAATACCGAATGATGGCTTCAATTTCCGCCGCAAAATTCCAAACAGTTTCGTTTGAGTTATTATAAAAAAAAGGAATATTCTCCATAAAGAACATATTCCCGCGCGGAGGTTTAATTTAGTAATCCGTGTTTTTACATGGACTAACGAACGGACGGACGATTCATCCGATTCGCTGGCAGTTGCGTCGGTCTAATTTGACGCGTGGTAGACGTCGGCCATAATTCGGGATATCAAATGACCATTGAGTTTATCTCTTTATTAATATTACGTAGCGTAAATGTTTTCATTTGTGAGTCCGAAGTCAGGTTCGCTAATAAGCAACTACACTCGTGTCAATGATTACATTGACGTGCGTTGTGCCAAGTGTTTCCACTCGAGGCGTCTCTGCGGTCATGGACAATAGACGTGATAAAAAATGACGCTTATTGTATAAAACAATAACGAATTACCAACTTTTATAATGGATGAGCATCTTTTTTTGTGATTTCCAGACAAATTTCAGAGAAAAAATCGCACCTAATTATACGGTCCTCGACATTTTTTTATACCCCCTGTTTTTCACCATCATGTCAATGATATATATTTTTTTTCAATGCTTGAAATTTTATTCCTAAAGTAACGGAACATATTCCTAAACAAAAAAAGATTTTAATACATTCTACGATATTTTAAAAAATAAGCAATTTATATTTTATTTAATCCGTCATACAGTCTATTAAGAGCTTATATTAAAATAAACACAGGACTTTAGAAAAGCGCTTCAATTCATTAACAGAAAGGTTACGAGCATTAAAAAAAATAATTTGTAGACACGTAAGCTTCATGCACTCAGTTTATAATACCAGTCATAAATCCAATAGGTCATAAAATCTACACAAAACGGCCCCTATAATACGATATTCTCACAACATTGATGCAACAAGAG
The DNA here is from genome assembly GCA_022495035.1 of Philopotamus ludificatus. Taxonomy (NCBI): domain Eukaryota; kingdom Metazoa; phylum Arthropoda; class Insecta; order Trichoptera; family Philopotamidae; genus Philopotamus; species Philopotamus ludificatus. The sequence goes on from JAGXCT010035406.1 coordinate 31,417, forward strand.
AGCTAGTCAAGAATAATTTAATACTGTTAAACTTTAATAATTTCCATTGTTTTCTATAATCTTTATATATAATTTTTCGATTCCTCTCTTGTTGAGGGTTTTTATCAAAAAGTATTTTTTTTATTCGTAATTGAATGCTCTAAAGACGATAATCTGAAGGCGCAATATCTGGTGAATAAGGGGGATGCTGTAGTACTTATAAATTCTTTAATTGTGCACAATTAACTTCGGCTGTAACTTTTTGTTCAGGTTTAAGTATTTCGCAAAGAATTACGCCTAAAATATTCCATGTATTGCGGAGCTGCAGCACCCACAAGCATATTGAGGAAAATTTTTTATATATTGATAAATATGCGCTACCATCGTCAACGGGAATTGTATGGACGCGGGCCGGTGGTGAAGTGCGAGGGGGGGGGGTCTCGCCGTTCAGCGCTGTGTTGCGCTGCGACTCGGTGCAGTCACACTGATTCACTGTAGCCCAGTCATACTGACTCGCAGTTTCTTTGAGCCACGTGCGGCTTGTCACTTGTTTTATTATTGTTTTTATTTTATATATAATAGGAACGAAATATACTTTTATAGTTTTTAATATTCCGCAGCACCCCCAATTACTTTTTAGCCGAGATATTGTGAAGCTGAGATTTTACCAACGAATTTTTACTAGATTTAGAGATCTTCCCTTATTAGGTTACCGTTTAGTTCCCTATCACCACTCTTAAATTTTTAAAAGTAGTTTTAAAGTGTATTAATGAATTTCGCCGATGATTTGGTAGCATATTTTGTTCTTAATCTATTTATTAAAATAAAATAAGATAATAATAAAAATGAAAGTAGCATGAAAATTCGTAAATGGGTTTCCTAATTTCCTCGGAAAGCAACAAATAAATAAATTATATATGTCAATGAAAAAAAAAATAATTAAAGATATATTAAGAGCTTTTTGCAATTAAAGCTTATTTTTCGTTTATATCCGATATATATAATTGCCACCACCTACGTGATATGATGTCGAGTATAAAAACTATTTTTTAGTGTTACGTAGCTATCCTAATTTATTTATGAGAGGTGAAAATTTATTGTCATAAGTCTATTTTGGAGGATCAGATAGAATAAGAATAAGCCGGGTATCGGATAGAATACGATTCAAACAATGGAGAAATGCTTAAACATTTCTAAAACAAGTTTTTGCAAAGCGTTGACATTTATGCAGACTCGGAAAACATTCCCTTGTGTAATCCAAAGTTTAAACTTGAAACGAGCACCGTTGATTGTTAAGTATTTTTACTAAATTTTTCAATACTGATCCTTGAAATCTCAATGCTCGGCAATACCAATATACTCGAGTTTTTAAAATAAAATTATTCCACGTTATTTTTTTTAATAAAAATACAACAATACAGTTTTTAAAGTACGAGCGATGCGGATATTATTTACGTATAGTCACAATACGGCAATAGTTCTTGAGAAAATTCTAATTAATATATGAAAATTGTTCGAATAATACGTATAAAATAAGTTACAATAATAGCCCGCTTTAGATGCATAAGGGTATTTTAAAATGAGATAAAAATTAATAGCTGGGATTATCCGTGCTTCCTTATTATCTCCTTAACTTTAGAAAGGATAATCGGGAGTTGACTCTATTTAAATTCTTAGGGTTTCATTATTATAAAGTCTCAGAGATTCCTTTGCCGATATGTTCGGCAAATTTTTAAAATATCGAGAGTTTAATAAACTCTCCGCAAGCGACGTTGAATAATGACACAGTGGGAAATTTATACATTTCATTGATTTTTGCGGTGTTTTGCGGCGAGCGGCCAAGGTCGCGTGGGGGTCGCGAAAAACTTTTCAAGGACCCGAATGATTTAGCTCCGAGTGAGTGACCTGAACAAAAGGGCGAGCTCTGCATTGAACTAATTGCCCACAATAAATCCATAGTTTTTGCCCTGGCGAAAACTTTTCGGCGACACATTTAAATATCTGCTGTACGTAACGACAGAACAAACGGCCATTAGCGCTAATGAGCTCGGCACCGAAACGAGCTACGTATAATACAATATTTTCGACGGATCGTGCTAATTTTAATTGCCGAACTAGCGATAATCGAATAATACACTTATTCGATTGAAATATGGCACGCGTGAATTATCGGGATAAACAAGTTTTATGATTTTTTGATCGAATGACTCTCTAGGGAGGATGCGGTTTTCAAATATAAACAATGTTGGATACAAAAGTATGCAGAAGTATAATTCTCACATTTGTATTCATTGTGTAGTTACACTTGTATTTGACATATCTTGACATTGATAGTCATATTGGATGCTTACTTTATTGATGACCATCGAAATGAATCCACGCGCTTTAATGTAATCGACGATTTTTTACTCATGGAACATATGTAAAGATTTACCCCAAGAACAATACCGCAATGATATCACAGCCTCCGTATTCGTTAAACCTGGCATTTGCGACATCCTTCTATTTTATAAAGATTAAAAAAAATATATGAAAGGATGACGTTTTGCTACATTGAAGAGGTAAAGATAGAATCTGGAAAAAATTGTATGATGTACCTAATGTCGACCATTTTCAAGAGAAAAACTCATTCGCAATTTTCTTTATGGTGGGTTGACCTAAATTTTGACTAAAATAACGATATTTCGGACAATTCGATTAGTGGTTTTTCTATTACATTCCGCCAAATGATGTTATATCAAAAAAAATATCTTTTCCATCGAAAAGCTTTTTTATTTTATTCTCAGGCATAGCAATAAAAATACGCAACATCCGTTGTCGTTTTATTTAATTTTTTGTTTACATCATTTATTTTTAACACAACGTTTTTTTAAAAGCCATCTGTTCGTAAAATTTCAAAAATATTATTTTTATCTATATAATAAACGCTGCATGAAATAAGTTAAATATAAAATTAGATCACTTAATTAAGCAAGGATCTACGCAATCAATTTCCATAATAAAAAAAATTATATGTCTCTAACTCTAATAGTTGTTAGCATTCAAACACGCAACTATCATTCTAATTCAATAATATTAAGATAAATAAAGCAATTAAATACAAGATTCAGTACAAAAAATTAAATTGAAATCATTATGGCACATATTTTTATTAGATTTGTAATGAGAAAATCCAGCTGAATTGTTTTGAAAAATTCTAGGACTTTTAATTGCATTATTTATGAGGCAAATGTTTTTTTAATGACGGAGAAGTAAAATAACCAACTAGTCGTTTAGATGTAAATCTTATTTTTTCAGGTAAAAGATTTTCATAAAAGGTCCCGGAAAATTAGTATTAATTACTAGATTAAAATTTATAAATTTAAAAATTGCTACGAAGGCATAATAAGCAATGATATGAATATGTATATATTACTTTATGTCGCTTATATATACATATTTTTAGAATTGAGATTTAATAAAAACTCGTCTCAAGCTAATCAGAAAATTCTGAGCCTTATTTAATCGCATTATTTATATAATTTAATCATATATAAAAATACCAGACGTAAATTCGAATCAATCATAATTGCATTGGCAATATTCCTATGCTTAACATTTGATCTTATCCTATATATTAGACATAATAGGTAGTTGACATTTACAAGATGCCATTGATTTATATATAAATATTTAAAAATAAATGTATGATCGGATTTTAATTATTTTTTCAGGTTGATAGAACCATTTTCATTATTGTATAATATTACACGCTGATGAAAAATAATATAATAAAACGAATAATCGGTTGAAACAGTCAATAAAAAAATTAGAGGGTATTCAAAATTAATATCACATTTTTTTATATATTATATTTATAACAGTATACTATTCGAGTATTGTTTCGAGATAAAAATAAATGCCGTCAGAATAACTGCGGAGTTGCATGCTTATGCAGTTTCACATGAAAAAAATCCCAGTGAAGCTACGAGAAATATTCGTGCTATTTATTGAGACATATTGAATGTCGGAAAATCCCAACGTTGGTTCAAAAAAAAATGGAAACATTTATTAGAAAAATGTACATGAAAGAGGACGTCGTAGTCAGAAGTATGAAGTGGTATTGAAAAATGAAATCGAAGCGAAGCCAACGATGACTGCGAATTATCTAATAAAATCAGAGTACTCTAGTCTACTACTCATTGATTGAAATATCGCAAACGCCTCAATATATGCAGATTATTTCAAGAGAAAGAACGTCACTGCGTGTTTCTTTAAGATTTAATTACTGGTGATGAGAGATGGGTTCTCTACTCGAACATAACGAAGAAAAATAGTGGTTAACTTCTGAATAAAAAGCAATTCAACCTGACAAGGCTGCATAAAAAAAAATCTGTGTGGTGGGATGAAAAAGGAATAATTTATTTTGAATTGCCAAAAGGTCAAGGCTGAGCTGTGATCAACTTAATCGTTTGAGAGCACTGCAACATGACAACGCCCTTCCTCATGTGGCTGAGTTAACACGACTAAAAATAACCGACCTTTTATTGCATCCACAATATTTATCAGATCCGGCACCTTCAGATTACTTTCCGTTTCAGTCGATGAGACATTTTTTGAAAGCCAAAAAAAATTAAACAGCTAATGAGATCGATAATGAATCGTCCATTTTACCTGTATTTTGATTCAAAACCCCGGGAATTTTATAAAAAGGTTATGATTTAATAAATAGAAGACAGATATTAATTCTACAACATTCTTTTTGCAAGATTTTTAATAACATTTGAATAAAGACGTAGCAGATTTAGATGCAAAATAATGTTCGAGTCCCAATTTTATTTCGTCGATGTTATTGTAATTTATTTCACACAAGAAATGTTGCAATGATCTAAATATATGATAATCTGATGGGGTTAGATCAGGTGAATAGGATGGATGGGTGTTAAATTTTTTCCAACCAAGATTATTCAATTTCTTGAGATTGTGATTTTAGCTGTATGGGGCCGTATTGTCATTTTGAAAGAAACATTTTATTTTCCGTATATTGAGGACCGTTTAGATTTTATTGCTTCGTTTAAATGGTCGATTTGACTTCAATCGATCTCAGCGGTTATGATTTGGTTGAATGGGAGCACTTCGTAATGGACGATCCCTTTACAATTCCACCACACCGACAAAGGAGCCTTACGGTTTGTGAGACCATTCTTCGGCGTGGTTTCGGTGTCTGTCCTTTTCCTCCCCCAGTCACCAGAGTTCTGAGAAACGGTTATTTTTCTTCTAATTCGAGCTTCGCCAGCTCCAAGTGCTTCGGTGTTATCGTTAAGGGCTCTCTTAAGAGGCCGCCGCTTGTTGACTTTCCCGACGGAATCAATTTCTCTATTAAACCAGCGGGTCGATACCTAGGTGTCACACTAGATGGCAACCTAGGTATGTTGACTCACACAAATCAAATTGCTGAGAAAGCCAAACACTCTATAGGTTGTTTCAACCGTCTGGCGGGAGCGGACTGGGAATTACGTTACCCCATGATTAGATGGTACTATACGTGCATCTTCATACCCGTCATAACATACGCCAGTAACTTTTGGGCCCATCGGGCTAGCTTATCTCTGGTTCGGAGACGCCTTCTTTCGTGCCAAAGACTGCCGCTTATGGCGCTGATCAGGGCCTATAGGACTGCCTCTACAGCGGTTTTGTCGGATCTTGCCGGCGTTTTGCCACTCGACTTGGAACAACAGATCCGGGCTGCGGGCGGGTTCATCCCTCGTGACTATCGAGCACGTCTTGGGGACCAGGATATTCTCCCTACCGACGTCGAAGCTTCGGACCAAGCCACACTCAAGAAGAGACTCCAAAATATCGCGTTAAGATATGGCAATCCCGTTGGTCTGCTGAGAGTACGGGCAGAACTGGTTTCCGGTTCTTCCCCAATGTACTAGCTCGAGTTAAGCTGCATTGGTTTATTACTGACCATTACGTGTTCCTCGTTTAACGCCAATCTTCATCGTCTGGGCCTCAAGGATGACCCGGCTTGCGAGTTCTGTGACTTCAATGAACAATCATCGGAACACATTCTTTGGGAATGTCCGGAGTTTTCTTATGAAAGAGAGACTATGCTCGATGTAACGAGGCGGTCCCCTGGCCCCGTCTGTCACCAGGATCTTGTCCCTCCATCCCTGCTTACAGGGCTTTTTTACACTGGCGAGGTCGGAGCGAGATTCTCCTCCCTCAACATATTACCCTTGCCTTCTTAGGTGTAGGCCGCCTGTTATTCCAAGGAGTATTTAGATACGATGGTTGCCAAGATGGCTCGTCAGAGGTAGTCTACATTTAGACTCACTGTAGGGCGGGCCCTCCAGGAACACCTCAGCCATATTTGTTGTTATTTTTATTTTGTTGTTATTTATAATACTGTTTCTACAAATGGTTATAAAATTTTGGGGTTTTTATTAAGGTACTCGTACAGCAGACAGTTTCGTAAATAACTCTAGTCTAATTGGAAGCTTTCCGTTTGAAATATAGCGTAGATAAAAAACCAAATTTCTTCTGAAAGATGATCCCCAGATATTCACGTACGAATGTAAAAAACATGTTGATGGAAGAAACACAAATGATGACCAAACAGATCCTTGTATAATCGCGACATTTTCGTTTGGTACCGGCTCACTCCTTAGATATCAGCGTCAAGCACTCAATTTCTACATTTATGAAGATTTTGAACCACATAAGCTGATTAATTTTAACTATATATATTGTTCCAGCTCTGGTTTTAATTTCTAAAATAAATCGCACAATGAACGTTAGTCTTGCTATTTTATGCATTAAACAAATATAATGGACACAGGGCAGATGCCAGCGGTAAATGCGTCGCCCGTGCAAAATCGTTCGCCCCAGGCGACAAATCTCGTTAGTCGCCAGTCACGGCAGAGCCCGGGCTGTTAATCGCATTAGTACAGAGCCGGACTAGGTGCATTCAAGCACAGTTATATATGCATATATTATTATATATATCCATTGGCGTTATTAGGGTAGCATTCACCGGGCAGAGACCACGCGCGCGATACTAAATTTGCATGAAACTAATTAATAATACTCGATATTCGATGTGTGTGTATCGAAAATCAACAATTTTATGATCCATCACATTCTGTATGTGCAGAATATGCTGTTTGAGTACCGCACAACGAATTATTCTACCTGTTTTGGAATACGTCGATTAATTGTATAAACGCTGCCGGGTCCAATCAATTAGCAGTCGTCGTGGATTGACTTGTTGATGAATTATTGTGAAATACGTTGAACGCGAAATCGAATGTTCTCCATAATCGATGCGAAATCAGATATCTGATTTTGCTGAAGTTTTGATTTTAAATATTTTTTTGGAGCGAACAATAGACGGTCCGCTCTCCATTGTTTTGTTAGAATGGACCGAGACGCCGAAGACATTGTACCCATTTGACGCGGTAATTTGGTAATTAATCCTGGCCTTTTTTTATTGCAATGCAGCTGAATGTTACAGATAAAACCATTTATAGCCGGATTTTTTGCTTTAAAACAACGAAAAAATATACATATAAAGTAAGAAAAATTATTCTAAAAATGTAGAAACATTATATTTTGTGTACAGATTAAACAAATTGCAAAGAAAAACTTATTTTCGTATGCATCTAGGTCATTTTAATCATAACTTAATGTGAAAAGCATGAAAGATGTTTTCTATTTAAGAATATCATTGAATTTTCATATTGATTATATTACATTTTTTACGAGGAGATACAGTTTAATATTTTAAATAAATTCTCTATATTTCTATAATCAAATTAATTTCATTAAATATCATAGCAAAAATCGAAAGGATATTTTATTTCTTAACCCTTTTAGTCGAATCTATGAGTTACTCTCATTATATATTTTCTACAAATTTATTAAAAGTGATTTCCATTGGGAAAATGAATAAGAAGCATATATAGTGTTTGATCCGATATCCCATTAAAAAACTCATTACATTTTTTAAATTAAATTATTTTTTAAATGAGTTTATTGCGTTGTATTTTTTTATGATTAAGAAAAATATGCTTAATTATTTTTCAGGAATATTTTGCTCCATTAATATTGAATCTATAATTATAAATTAAAATAAAATTACTACACGAGGCCTTGAAACTTTTAATAGAAACTCTAAATAGAACGACATCGATCCAATATTCATATAATTATTATAATTAAAAAGCGAAGGAAATTTGATAAAAAATTTAGATTGGATTAAAAAATTTATAAAAACAAATTTAACGTAAAAAAAATTAGAAAAACCTACACCATAATAATGTCGACGCTATTATTTACACAAAAATATATTTTTACATTTTAAATAATAGCATGTAATACAGTCAGTCATCGACTATTTTCAAGAGGTAAAGAAATATTGCTTCGAATATAATCTACTATTTAAGATATTGCTGTTAGTTGACAATTTACCGGGACATCCGTCTGGTGATAATGAAAATATAAAATAATATTTCTTCCTCCGAATATAGCCTCTATTATTAAACCAATGGATCAAAGCGCAATACACACATTTTAAGAGCAGCATAGCTGTTAATGACATAACGGAAAATTGTTAACCCAATTTTGGAAAGAATACAACATTTATAAAGCTGTTCAAAATATAGTAGGATGCAATATCTACTATGAGTAACGTATGGAATAAGTACATCCCCCGATCGGTCGAGGAGAGTAGTAGACAAACTGAAGAAGTCGAGGTAGTTTTGAAGATATTGTTGAAATGACTATAAACTAAATTTAAATCTAGATGAAGAGGATTTCGTTAGTTTGATTGACAGCCATTCAACCAAAATGATAAAAAGAGCATCGATCGAACTTTAGGACTGGAGAAAAGAAGATTTTTTTTCAGAAGATGATTAGCTGGTTTCAAAGCTCAAGACCCTCATTCTGAACGAATTGCGAAAGTTGCAAAAGCAGTGAATATAGCAATATAGCATGCTACACTTTAAGCTTAAAGGATTGCCAGGAATTTACTAAAGCTATTTAAAAAATGCAGATACTCGCAGATATTAATTATTATTGATTAAAATTGGTACAATGTAAATTTAAAGGATGCATTTAATTCAGGACAATCTACAAAAAATCAATGTATAAAAATTCCCGTTTATAAAAGATGATTGTGCATTTATTTTTTTGTTGTCAAAAAAATAATTTGATTACATTTCCAGGTCATGGAGCACATCATAAAAGAAAATGTTTCTGAAATGCGCTCGAAAAGCGCTTCTGAAATGCGGCCAAAGTTGAAAACCACTCGAAAGAATATTTTAATACAAAACTTGCTAGTTTTATTTCATTTAAAAAACGTCGAAAAGTTGCAGAACAATGGCTTTCGCTAGCTAGCCTTGGCTAGCTAGTTCCCTGCTGTCATGAATGCATAACGCAGACTGCAAATATTTACCGATCCCTGATATGAATTGATGGCACAGTAATTGGATACATTAATTACAGCTCATAGCCATCATTTTATTTTTCAGATAAACATTTAATATGATTGCGCACGTACCGTGCTTACATTATACCACTGAATGGTTAATGCCATTTTTTTCGGCGAAAAATATAATATGCACAATATTATCCTTGAGTTGAAAATACCTCCGTGACCCTTTTCACGTTCCGTGGGCCGGAACGCGGACGGAAATATTTATTTATCTTTAAAACTAGTCTTACGGAACTGAACCGAAATCGGCAAAAATTGTAATTTTTGATTAAATTATTTTCATTCATTACTATGCCCGGTCAGGGATCCGCACGATAACGAAGTGATATTCATTCTCTACATCTAGGTCATGCAAATTTGACACCCACCTCTGCGAAAATTATTATTTGCCAACTCGGTCGGGTAGAGACAGGGCGAAAATTTTTGTTTGTCGACTTGTACAAGTCCAATACCGTCCCGGGCTCAATAAGGGATGTTTGACTTTTTCTTGACGGCTAATTCGATCTCGAAACGGGAATATCAAACAAGAAAAAAAAATGTGAGAGTGAAATCGTCGCCGGTGAAAGTGGCAGATGGCGGTTCCCACCATTATCACGAAAATTTTCCCATAATACTGCAACGGTGATTTAACTACTATGTACATGATTTGAAACAAAAAAGGCGATGGGAACAATGCAAATAAATATTATGATTAATTAATCAATTATAATAAAAATATGATTAATTGATTTGATTAAAATATGTGTGTCGGGGGAAACGCTGCGATCCAACATCTAACACAATTTTCTATCTGATCTTACACATTTTATATAAAGAAAATTTTTTGAACATTTAGATTTGACGGCTGGCATCCTAATATATCTAAATTATTAATAAAAATATTATTATTACTTCCACTCAAACTCTCACAATGATTTTTCAACAGGTTAAAATATTATTTAGTAAACTTCGTTTGACGATATTACCTATAACTTGATTAGCATGCTAAAATTTTGTTAAAACAAACAAGTGGTTGTTTCATAGGTCAACTATTCAACTATCAACGTCAAAATAAATAAATTTCTCAGATTTTTATCGTAAAATAGAAAATATCATAATGTCAGCGAAGTCACTTTTTTCGTAAGGATAAAAAAACACGAAACCATAAAAATAACATACTTTATATTAATATCCTCTTCGAAATAAGGCAAAGAATGCTCGAAAGTTTAAAATCCCTGTCGGATTGACGAGGGAAATTCAATTCGCGATTAATTATGTATAGAATTTAATAATAAATAAAATCACGAGACTTTTAATTCAATTTTCTTCGCTAAAACTCTATTTTTTTTATTCATTCACAAAGTTCCAGACATGCATTGCTAATTATTTCTTTTTGCGCGGGTTTTAAATAAAACGTTTCAAGAAAACGGACGAAAAATAAAAGTTTTCCCAAAACTCGACATATGACTTTGTCAATAAATTTCGCGAATTTTCCTGTACCGATTTTTAATATCCTTATTTATTCATTTATAATAACTTGATCAATATGCATACATAATTTGATACTAGACTCGCATAGAAATATAAGTTTCATTATATTCTAGATTATTCCTTGATTATTTTTTATTTTAAGCTGTTGTTATTTATAAACTTTCTCCACAGAATAGACAGTTTTTTTTAATTATTAATTATAAAAACTGCCTATTCTGTGGAGTAAGGACTAAGTTTTAGTAATTCCTAGTGAATTATTCCTAAAACATTTTCACTCAACTATTTTCAGTCAATGATGGTCTAGAATAGACATAGATTCAAAAAAAATCATTGTTTATTTTAATTATATTATTATTATTGTATAGGACCCACTTCTCATCCCCAATAAAAATCTTTCTAAGAAATGGATCGGTTTTATACCTGGACAGTAAAGATATACACCCATCACTCGCTTAACACGGAAGATTCTACTAGTTCACCATGTTAAACGAGACTAACAAATGTATGAAAAAGAGAGGATAGGTTCCATTTTATAAATATTAAAGAAATAGGTAGATAGAACTGAAAATTTATTGAAACATTATGAGCATACATAAAAAATATTATTCAATGTCACTATCACTAGAAGATATTAATATGGGGATTTGCCTTCTTTTTATTGGCTGAATTTCATCATCACAACTACTTTCGATTACATTTTCTGTTATGTTCCGATAAAGTTCAAAAATCGGTAATCCGTGTGATTGATCATATTTTTTGATATTCTTGTAAATCTTTTTATATATTCCAACGCATTGTTTAATTTCTCATTAAAATTTCAAAACTCGATCTATATCTGAATCATTATTTAGGAAATGCATTTCTATATTTCTTGCCATTTGCAACCCATATTTTATTGATTTTAGAAGTAATCGTTGAAATTCGACCAGAACTTTGTTCGTGTCACTTTCTATATCACTTCTGATTTCAGGAGGAACTCTTGTGGTCATATTAATTAATTCTTCTTCATTTAACTCCTGTTCTTCAAACAATTCATCAATTTCGTTGATAGCTAAATCCTCCAATCCTTCACCTCGTATTGAACGTGCGTTATTAATAATTTCTAAGTCCCTACAAAGTCTAACGTCTACAAAGCAAGATTTAATCGAAAAAAAATTTTATTCAACAAAACTGAAAACATGTTAAAGCGAAACCGTGTTAAGCGAGGGATGGGTGTAAATATGATTATAAGTTGTTCTAAGACTGTTGGAGTAAGTTCGCGCGGAACCAAAAATATTTTTTATTTATTTTCGTGCTTTTTTAAAATTACCCTTCACCATAGCACAGGTATTAAATTATTGTAATAATTACTCAACTGTTTTTTATGCGGATTAGACTCTACTATTTTTTTTTGTAATATTTAAATTATCATACACTCTTGACCATGAATAACTTAGATCTTATGACAATGCCTAGACTTTTTTACGTGGAACGGACTTCGTTAATGATTGTAAAGTATTAGCATCGATATTAAGAGGTCTCCCTGATTTTAGTTAGTCCTTTCACTCACTTTCACTACCTCTGAAACTATTCATAGAACTGTCGAAAATACAAAATGTCTTCATAAATATTGCGGATGATTTTGGTAGTTCATTTGGTTTAAAGGATTAAATCCTTTATCAAATAAATATCACAAATGTATCTATTGAAACTCTGGCCATTGTATTTTTTACTATGGAGCTTAACGATATCAATCGTAAACTAATTTCAAAGAAACTATAACATAATAATACATAAACACACACATTCAAGTTTTACTGATACGTCAATTTTTCTCATTAATTACACTTAAATATACTCGGCTATCAATTCAATTTAGTCCGTCTATCAGTTTAATTAATTTCTACTTAAATAAATAACTTCAAAGAAGTATACGACGAATGCGGCAAAACAATTTCTTAATAATAATTGAATAGTGAGTCGATTTTTCTAGACTCAAATGTTTCAGTGTATCGACTCGAGATTTCTTCAATGCCTTAGTTTTAACTTTATTCGCCTAGGATAATTTATTTTCGAGTACAAACATTTTCGCACGAGAGAAACACTCATTAAACACATTTTTCTCTCGTGCGAAAATGTTTGTACTCGAAAATAAATACCAGGATAAAATGTACGACAATTTTAAGACGATAGATCGAGAAAAAGTATGTTACTATGGATACGATGGATGTTAGGCCGGGACTTAAAAAACGAACGATAAATAGATAAAAAAACGAAGAATTTATATTTAAAGCTATCGAGGATCATTCTTGAAAAAATATTTTTTTTTAAGCTGACGTTTATTACGATGAAGTTGGCAACACTAGGCAATTGGATAGTATCTGAACTGTATTATTTTGGAATTTTGCTCATCAATAGTCTTCGAGTTGGACGATTTTTGAATTTTCATCTAGATTTCCATTAACCTAGCCGTGGCGATGGGATTTATTAAGTTTTTGATTTACCTCGAATAATTCTTTTAATATAAATCCTACATGTCACAAACTATTCATCTAAAAAGTCTAAAGAATAAATATTATACATAACCATTGACTCTCAGTCTAAAAAAATACTAATTGTGACGTGCTAACTCAACGATAGATGATGGAAAACTATATAGTAAACAATAGCACGGAATATGAGAAATACGAAAAATATAGCACGGTTTTTTCTCGAAATATGTCTGCGCCAATAAATTTCGCGAGTTTTTCTCATACGAAATACCTGACTGAATTCTCTCACATATATTTTTTTGAATATATCCTTGTCTTATTATTATTTAGCATTATTTAAATATAAAATTATATCAACGATAGTTTTTTGATTGTATTATTGTTAACTCTATATGAGACTGACTCCATTGTTAATATGATAATGGAAACGTTAAAATTATTGAATGTAACAGACAGACACGTTACGAATGAAAATTGATTGATGCTGATTGAATAACGGATGCATTTATGCACTGGAATGAAAGCAAAAACATGTGTATTATGCATTCATATTGTAGTACGTATCAGTTTGTCCGATTACACGAATATGAAATGAATATTAAGTGGATATTTTTATTTATAAAAATAAGTGTATCCTTTTCAGCGAGCTTTCTCGCGCGTATCAAAGTTTTCAGTATTTTCCGCTGCAAGAAATAAATAAGATAGATCCAAAGCGTGAAATGGATGTGGAAATCTCAAAGGAAAACCGCGCTTCAGCTGGAACTAATCAAAAACTGCACCGACACATTTGTTCGGTCAATTATTTTTAAACGGAATACAAAATAACGTTATGTCAATATGTCGGCGTGTGTGTGTTTTTTTTTCAGTAGATGAGAAAATTCCAGCCTCGTTCTCTACCTCCGGGGGCTAATATTTTTTTCATGATGAAAATCTAAAATCAATACGAAGGCGGTTTGGAATTACACGCCCCGAGCACGTTCATTGTTTGTTTAGGTATAATACACCTCCGTATTACGGCCATAGTTTAAGGACGACTAAAATAGAAAAAAGATTCGATATACTTATATAAATATTTTTTTTTAATATCATCGCAAAAGTTGAATACCGGGGGGAGTTGTTGGAAGTTTTCGCATAGCGCACCTATCCCGCCGAATTTACAAGTGAAAATCTATTTTTACTTGTAGATTTCATTTAGGTTCATGGCTGAATAATACGTGGGGGAGACCGACTTTTCCAACTTTGGCCATGTTCTGAAAGTGCTCCCGCCAAATTATTTGCATTTTGTTATGCGATTGTTTATCGGAATGTAATACGCGAGAAAATTGATAAAATTTAATTCAAGAAAATCACGTAATTTTCCGCGATTTTATATAAAAATTGTATTATTTAATCAAGCATCATAAAATCTTATTGAATTAAATTTAATTTGTTCTGGCTTTAAAATAGATTTTATATTATATATATATATATATAAAAAATACAATTATAATATTGGTCGTAATTTTTGTTGAGGGCGTTTTTTTAATCTCAATATTTTCTAAATTGTACTTGAAGAGAGCTGTGAATCAACAAATGTTTTTTCAACACATTTACATTTACAATATTTTGCCGAACAGTTTTGTCGACTTTCAATTAAATTTAACATAAAAAATATATTCCGACTATAAACCCATTCGTTTGCGTAGGGCTTCTGAAAAAATATTCATCTCTGAAAATTTTCAGTGATGAAATATGCCCGGTTGTAATCTTTTAATGTATATTTTTGCAATACTTTATTATAAACTGTGTCGAAGCAAAAATCAGCGTAAAATATATCACGAACTCCGAAAATAAATTATTATTAAATAATGAAAAATATTTTTTGGGAACCTAAACTTGGAAATTGTAACTTGGAAAAAGAGACTATAAGAAAAACTATTGTTTAATAAGAAAATCACACAAATGGGTTCAAAATAGCTATTCAATAACTTATAGCATCTTTTCTTAATTTGAAATATTTTATAAATAAAGTAAAAGCAGATATTCATTGTACTGAAATGAAGTACGGTTATATTACTTATTTACTTAAGTATTAATAGTATTAGGTTACTTCTTCTTGTCAAAGACCAGGAGCAAAATATGCTATAAAATGTATCAAAGAAGAAGCTGAGATAATAAGAACGCGCGGTAGGAGTACTACCTAATGACAATAACGTGTAGTCGGTCAGAAGTGAAGTAGAAGTTATAGTCAGAAAAAATCCAGCACTACCCCCTGAATTGAGGTAGCTGTTTTTAAGATTTCCCCTCTTCAAAAGCTACCTCAAAAAAAAAATATAAATCTATGGTGGAAGGTGTCAAAGCAGAATCTACCATCTGACTGGAAACTGTCAAGACTTGGCGGAAAACATCGGTAAAGGTAAAAGTAATGGAGCAGACAATCACGGCAGTGTCTGTCAAAGAAGACAGTGTTAGGGTCGTTCAAACTGTAAACCTAACCTAACCTACCATCGATCACTGGACCTAAATCACCATAAAAGAAACCGGGATCTTTATCCGTTGAGCTAGAAAGAAGCCGATACGAGTCGCAAGATAATCAATATAAATAAACAAAGCCAGAGAAACGCGGCCAGTAAATTAGCAATCCTAATATCTAACGTACAGGTTAACTTACATATAAAGATCAATGCTCTTTGGTTGATAACACAAGTATAACACGTATGCGTAAACAAACTTGGCGTTAAGTCAACGCCTGGGGCTAAGGAACGACTTAGGAAGGCATGCAGAGTGTAGTCATATCGTTGCTTTGAAGATAGGTTGTGTTAACTGGCGCATTAGAGAAAGAATTGAAGTATTCGTCTGCACAGTGGGCCACATAACAACAGAGTACAGTACAACGGAACCACAGAGCCAAAACCTGATTGCCATCAATAGATGGCAGCCTTAAAGGCAGAAATTAAAGGCAAAGAGCATAAAAACGACATCATTCGACCAAACTAAGGACACTAGGAATAAATACCCGAAACGTACTATGCTGAATATAAACAACACCGTGTGGTTGGTTTTGTAGTGCAGCGTGGATATAAGCCGGTAAAAATCCGGATATCTCGTGAATGGAAGGTGTATGTGAGGATTTTCTTTCCTCAAATAGAAAAAAGGTCGGGTTAACAGCTGGAAGCGGTACAACAGCGCTTTTCAAAAATGCTGAAGTGAATAAGGCAACGCCAACGGATGAAAACCATGTCCATTGTACTCCGTAATTAAAATCATGCACATTTTCACGTTCTTCAGACACGAGGAAAAGTAGAATGATAATTCAAATTAATATAGATAAAGCTTCACGCCTATATAAAAGATTAGATTAGTTCAAAAATGAATTTAGATACGATATAAAATATTAGTATAATTATAAATACAGCATATTTTTCTCACCATTGTTCGAGGCGTCAAAAGCGCGTTTCGTTCGCGAATACTTGCTACGAAACGTGCCATAAACCCGAATACTTACAATAATTAACCCTTAAATATGAAACAAAAGCTGGAAAATGCCATTGTTTGCGGGATGATGTATCGCGCAAGTTGCAATAATAACCCAAGACCCAACACTATACTCCTCATGAATATTTGAATAGACGGTAATGGCAAAAGACAGTGGCATTGCCGACGACTTGCATCTCAAATATATATATAGTAAGCACAATTTGCATTGCAATTAGTATACGCTTTTCTGTGCCCACTTGAAGATTCATTAATTCGAGACCCACGGGGCTGTGTTATATGTATACGTATACAAAAATGTGCGACTCGTTAAAAACTTGACGCTAAAAGTTTCCAATTTGATTGCGGATTTTCAGCTGGAAAAATCAAGCAAAAATTGAAAAGCTTTGCCCGAGGAGCGCAGGGCACTCCGTGGCAAATAATATAAAAAGCGACTGAATTAAATCACGAGATTACATCGCGAACAGTCCAATGCTCAATAATCCACGGAATTTATTTAAAAAAAATAGTTGACATTTTGATTCAGACACAATTATGAAGAATTATATGGATCTGAATCTCATTTTGCACGCGTTTGAAATACCACGTCTCAAGAAAATGATCACTTTTTCAATCTGAAATGTATTCATAAATTGCGTTGAATTATTTATATATATATATTATTAATATGTATGTGTTATGAGCAAAGAGAAAATGGAAAAGCAATAATACGAAATCAGTCGTTATCTCTTAGTTGGATTCTATTTCAGCATTAAAAATGAAACCGGATAGCCGTATATTTATATACTTTATTTATTTCTTTCCCTTTTTGGTATTCCATCCAGCGTTTATCGTTAACAAGATATGGGATTTGTCGTACATGTATTTTATTTTTTTCGCATTAAAAGAATGTGTCTTATTGTATGCGATATTAAAAATGTACGAGGCCGCGAGGACGATTCGATTCCTAGAAAATTCCATTTTATACTTGTCAAGCCGCAAGCGTTTCCGTTTTGAATAAAATGTATTGTGTTTGTTTTAGATGTATTTTAATATTCTGGAAATAAATACCACGGCGTTGGAAAATGTGATACTGTTTATTTAACCATTTTTTAAACTATCACACATAAGTGCAAAACTAACGATTTTTTTAAAAAAATCTAACGCTTTTAAAACCTATCGTATTTCAGGAAAATTATATAATTTAATGAAAGAAGTTAAACTACCATTAGCTACGGCATAAATTAAAAAAAATAGTCAACGGACGTCCGGAAAATGTCTGGATTTTCCGGAAAATTTATGTAAAAATGATTTGTCTGAATGTAGATAGCTGGGCATCGGAATAAATACCTCTGATTTTATTATTTTAAGCTAAATTAATTGTTTATTTATTAATAATTCGCAAATAATAGAAAATTAAAAAAACTATAATATAAACGGATTTTATCAAATATTTTCTTTCGTATATATTTGACAAATTATGCATATATAATATTAAAAGTAGGGGACGATAATGTCGTTCAAATGAAATCAGTTGTGTTTCTTCATCAACATGTTTAGGTCATGAAAATCGTTTAGTTCATGAACATCTAAGGATCATCTTTCAGAAGAAATTAAAACATAAAAAAACACCCTATTGGCTTCTACGAAAATAAAATTAGGTTTAAATGGAGATCTATTATCGATTCGTTAATGTCAGAGCTGGTTTAAAAAAAATTTAAAAACGGAATTTTTATTTAAAAACAAACTTCGAGAGAAGAAGGTCGTTAAAGTGGATGGTGACATTTTAAGGTCTGAAGTAGAAAAAATAGCAAGACGTAATCAAAAGCTCTTACTCAAGCGTGCAAGAACATCTAAAAAAATCCATAAAGAAGGATACCGCATGACTTGAGCGACGAGAAGTCCGCGAGGGTAGATATGTGCAAGAAGTAGCTCGAATTAGAAGAAGAACCATCGTTTCTCATAACTTTGGTGAATGGGGATAAGAAGTGGGTAATGTACTAAAACTAAGCTTAAAAAAAAAGCAATGACTTAGAAAAGGACAGACACCGAAACCACGCCGAAGAAGGGTCTCACGAACAGTAACTGTTGTCGGTTTGGTGGGATTTTAAACGGATCATCCAATACGAAATGCTTCCATTAGACAAAATCATAATCGCTGAGATTTATTGCAGTCAAATCGACCGTTTAAAGGAAGCATTCAAAACTAAAATAATCAATCTCGCGAAATCAATCCCGAGAAATTGAAAAATCTTGTTAGGGAAAAAAATGACCATCCACTCTATTCACCTGATCTAGCCCCAACAGATTATCATCTATTTAGATCATTGCGGATCTGGAGAGGGTTGTAGAGTTTCTTTATCTCGGATCACTACTTACGAGTAACGGAGATTGTGAGCCGGAAGTAAGGCGGTGACAAGGCGATGTCAAAGCTATCGACAATCTGGAAAAACTGGGGCGTATCTAGAAAGACAAAAAAAAACGTTTGAGTACAAAGTCTGAGGTAATTCTCAGCGAATTTTTTATTTGACGTAAGAAACCTGGACCATAAAGGGAGAAATATGAAGAAGAAATTGATGCCCTTCCGAAATGTGAAGATTGGCGACGTCAGGTAACTGGACCTTCAGGCGCCTAAACGTGTTTTGAAAGTGGAGAATTATAAAGAGACCGACTTTCGACCATATGTCTCAAAGAGTTCTTCGATACTTTTAGGGCATCTCATGGAAAGAGCGATGGCTGGAAGTCAGCAAATTGTGCGGATGGGAGGCAGGGGTGCCTGCCAGCCTAAGGTGACCAAAGTGAAGACAGAAGCCACAGGCTCCACCGTAGTAGCTGCGATGCGTGATGCAGAATGCAGAGAATCCTGGAGAGACAAAATCAAGAACTTTCGGAACGAAAAGGATCACGATCCTCAGACATGAGGGTGCCGACCAAAAAAAAAAGAACATTGCAACATTTCTTGTGTGAAAAAAATACAATAACATCGACGAAATAAAATTAGGACTCGAACAATATTATTATAAATATATTTACAAATATTATTACAAGAAATAAACGTTTTATTCATATATTTGTCTTTTTATTTGAAGCGCGAAATTTTGGTCCGGTACCCCTAACATATGTATTGATTTTATTTCATACGGAATTTTTGCACAACACAGCTGCAAAAAGTATAAATAAATATTTTTCAGACCGTGAATATATAATTTACGTTAAATTTAATTAAAAAATATGCAAATTTATATGCAGCTTGCGAAAAAATCTCATTAAATTGTCTGTGTTCGATAGCAGTATCGGAAAATATATTTCCACAATACAAATTTTCCGCCTTTCAATATATGCAAAGTAAAAATTTATTGTTTTCCAGAGCGATTTGTATGTTTTCCGACTTTGAAATGTAAATTGCGATTATTTTATAAAATATGATTGTATAGTTTTTTGCATTTAAATCCGCCGTTTCTTTATATTCATGAGGTGAATAATGCATATTTATGTAAAAATATATATTTTACTATCCGACTTATCCCATCGTTTGGAAGTACCCGTCTCACTGAGGCAGCTTTAAAGACGTTCGCTAACTAAAACGTTTGAGAGTATATCCCAAATATATACCCACACACATATCCACGGATATTTACGTTTCTTCACATACACACTAGTATGGAGAAATGCCGCACTTTGTGAAAGTCGAGTAATATAAACAGGGTTGGCTAAAGTGCTAGATCCCATATATACGACTCTCAAGTTTTTAGCGTGCTAAGAAATTGCTTGGTAAGATTTTTATTGCGTTTTTACGGTATATGTCCAGTTAAATAAACACATTCCGCAATACACCGAGATTTCATCGTGATGTACGACCGATTTTAAATTATGTCCGAGGCGCAATTTAATATTTTTGGCTGTGCGACACGCAACCATTTTCCGGGCGTCGGTCGGAAAATTTTGGATAAACGTCTGTATGTGACGTTATGCGCTCGTGGTTGTGGGCGTCGAGTCTTCGTCGGCCCTCACATATTAATTAGTGAACAAATTAAATTCGAGCAGCAGCCAGCTAACGTTAAATCAATGTTCAGGTAGATGAGTACCAAATTAATGTCGATACGTACACCACCTCATTTACCAGTTAATTACCTGTGAGAGAACCTGATCGCGCAGACTGTGTGGCCAACTTGCAATCGAGCCCCGCAAGCCAATGCCTCTATTTGCACGGTTTAAATGTTACGAAAAAAATACGCGCAAATCAAGTCTGAATTATTTAATTACTGTAAAATAAAATAATATTACAAGTGATTTTTTTATTACGTTTAATCGACTGTTGAATTGTTCATTCAAATAAAGCATCGATTATCTCAACTCAACGCATTCAGATATTTCTTATTGAACTTAAAATAATTAATTCGGAGGCAGTCATATCAATATAAATATAAACGTGTTAAATTAAATCTTTACATTTGTTAAAAAATAATTTATTAATTCGAGTGTGAGAAGATAAGTCAGAGATTGTCATTTTTGACATGTTATGCTCTTTTTATTTCATAAATGATTTCAAAGATGATGATGACAGTGCTATAAAATGGCGAAGAGTGTGAAAGGACTAACTATAATCAGGGAGTAAAATCAATGATAACACTTTAAATTCATTAGTGGAGACTGATCCACGTAAAACAATCAAGGAATTATCATAAGAACTCTATTTTTAACGGTCAATGGTGCAGGATAATTATAAAAAGCACGGAAAAACCATTTAATGAGGTTCCTGTACCCGGGGCCGTCATTGACTGAAAAAGGTTTTCTTTTGTATTTGATGGGATGTTTAAAGAAAAATTCACTATAAATTACTAAAACGTGATTAGACTGTTTATTAGGCAGGAAAAAACAAGAGAGCTAGATTTAGGTTAAGAGATAAAGATTTTATTTAAATAAAATCTTTTGTCGCAATAAAATATGTCGTTTTTCTGCTTTATCTAATATCTGATGACGATAAAAGGAGATATATATTAGTCCTACACACTTTTTGTATTTGTCTATAAAAATCTAAAGAATAAATATTAATCACCATCCTTTACTGTCTGCAATTGTGATTAAAAATTAAAAAAAATAATATTCACTGCTGTTGCTACGCGCGCGATGTTTTTTCTCGCTCACATACGGTACGATGTGTCGAGTGCGAGTGATACGTACTGCGAGAGCGTTGTCATTTACGCGTCATACTGATTAATTCAAAAATCTAGAATATTGACCAAATTATAAAGCATATCATGAATAACTATTTTTATTCTAAGAATAATCCATTTAAAAAAAATGTCTTAATGACGTCCGATGGGGTTTCTGATAGAACCCCATCGGACGACTCGGTTGTTTTTGAGCCACCGTGACGGATGGATTAATTAATAATAATTTACGTATTAATGTACGATAAATAAAATTGATTTAATATGATATAATCGCTAACGTTATATTTAAAAAGTTTTGGATTTGAATATGAATCATAAGAATGAAAAAAAATAAAATAATTAGAAATGTCTGTGTCAATGTGTAAAATACAATTTTTTTTTTATGAATTAACGCTTCACGAACTTGTTCATACATATATATTATATAAATAATTAATGCAAAGCTATTTTAACGTATATTCAATAAAAATGTGAAAAATATGGTCCATGAAAAATCACTCTCCACAGACGATATGTTATTAAATACATTTTATTTAAAACTTAATGCTGTTAAAGGTAAACAGGCGTTTGAGACTATTGAAAGTTATTTAATAAATCTTATTTTGTACGAGTGGAAGAATAAATAATAAAATGCATTTTTATTTTTCTCTTCGGCAACTAATCTTTTTACAGTAAGCATTCGAGGAGCAAAGCGCAGCTCTAGAATAAACCTGTTGCACAGTAATTGAATTATTGAATGCCATCTCTATAATTCTATTTCTGAGAAATGCTTTTTATATATATTTTTTCAGCGAAGCGCCGTTTTCAAATAATGCATCCAGTCTTGACTCGTCGCCGTGCTGAACGCGGCAGTGCAAAAAAACATATAAAATATTTTTCAGTATCTTTGCCTTCATTTTTTAAAATTAATTTATATAATTTGCAGTGCGCTACGGCTCCTCTCGGAGATTAGCGACAGTCAAGTGTAAATTGAAGATGGCGAGGTGAGAAGATCTCAATTAATGTTGTTTAGTTAGTAAAGTTGGTCGCCAGGATACATTTCAGCGTGGGTAAGCAACGTTAGCAGGCAACAAGTCAGCATAGCGCATTACCATGCTGAAACTTTCAGCAAATACACTAATTGGCTGAGCTGAAGCGTTGTGAAATCAAATGAAAAGTTTCACGGATATTATGTAATCATTGGTTTGGCAATTTGTGCTAAGTGACAGGTGAATGCGAGCGAATCGATACTAACATGTCGAGTAATATGTGTTAATTTTTTTTCAGCCATTTTTCGCATCCGTTTCCTTCGCGACTTAGCGTAATATAATTCATATTAGACTCGCAAAGGGACCGGGGACCCGAGGCTCGACTCTTGCGAATATTGTAATTTGCATTGCGACGCCGGATAATTTTGAACAAAGCGGTATTTCACTCTCGCTATTAGCCGAATATTTTCCGACGTTACAAATGAAATTCTAACATTCCTTTGAAAGCAAAAGTTTGCTTTGTATTTTATCTCGCGTGCGTGTGTGATACACAAAAGCGGATATGAAAAACGAAATACTTAATTAGCACTATGGTGTCGCCGTTTTAATGCGAATTACGCGGCCGTGCATTTAATCGTTGCCCGGATATTAGTGGAAGCCACCCCTCGCCCCCCACGCAGCCACCGTAATGTGGAAGTGATGGGATGGGCATACCCAAAATTGGGTTATATATTTTATAACGCGACGTGAGAAAATAACACGACGCTTTTATGGGATCCCGGGACGCCGGATTCCGACGCCCACAATATCGATCCGACGCCGTTGATTGATTCGAACGCGCGGGCGAGCACTCTATTGACAACTGTGATTGGTTGCCGATGCTGTGAATCCATAGTCATGAGTTGCGTCAATTATATTAATTGTATCAAAACATAACACAATGTTATACGTCATATATATCTAAAAAGACAAAAAAACGTTTAGTACAAAGTCTGGTATTCTCAATTTTTATTTACG
>JAGXCT010035407.1:0-20615 GCA_022495035.1 Philopotamus ludificatus
TTATGTTAGAATAAAACGATTTTTGTATTCAAATAATTATGCAAAGCTATATCACAATGAAAATAATTGTTAAGATAGAATAAAAACCTTTTTTTAATAAAATCGTTATAAATTTGAATTATGATGAATTTATTTTACGGTAATTATTTAATTTATTCAGCAAATCCCAATAATACGTTTATTGTAGGATTTCACATTTCAAAAAGGAATCAATTATTTTTACACTGTATGTATTAATATATCAAATTAAAATATTTTAGATAATATAATATAAAGGAATGAATTTATTCCTAGATTTTCATGATAAATTTAATCGAAAATATTATAATTTTATTTTAAAACCATTACAATATAACTTATATACTTGCCTACTATAATTTTTTAACCTTCTACACTCTGATTATTTTTGGTTGAATCTACGTTCTACTCTTATCAATTGTATTTTACGAATACATATATAAAAAAAGATTTTCATTGATAAAATGAATAAGAAACATCTATAGGGTTTCATCTGATATCCTATTCAATAAAATACACTTTTTTAAATAAATAGAAAAAAACGTGGTTATTCTTTTTTTCTAAAAATTTTTTTCACCCAAAACGTATAGTATACAGATTAAAAAAGGTTAACAAAATTATTATTTCTTTCTGACAGCGCAATCTTTAAAAAATGCGTTGATCATGAGTCAAATAAAATGATATCAATCGTGAATAATTTGACATTTTGGTGTTAATTCCATGTATTTATTTTGCATATCTTGCTACTCTATATATTTATTTTTTTGCGATGCATATTCCATACGACATTTATTAATTCAATGTATACTTATTATTTCATTAAATTTGTATTTTTGGGATGGGAATGGCAGTCGAGGTCTCACAATGTCGTGAGGACTACCCTTTTACGTCCATACCGCGGTGGCCCAACACGTCTTGGTATGAGATTTTTTAAGAATAGGTTTCCTTTTCTTGGCCATTGCTGGCGATGGAAGTATGTCTTTCACCCTAGTTGGTATCGGATTTTACTCTCCTTTCACGGGTTTTCCTTCTCAGGGCATACTGTTTCTGTGGTGAGAAATCCGCTTGAGACCAGATTTACATATCAGCATTTACAAACATATTTTTCCATAGGTGCAATATTATAGTTAAGAAATTATCAAAATTTTCTCGGGTTTTTAGTCAACTTGTATCAACAAGAAAGATAATAAATGTGGGATTATGTTGTCAAGAATATAAAACATTGAATCAGTTGATTTAGTGGTTTGGTTTGTTTATAAGGGTTGCTGGCCATTCATTGTAATGGTATGGGAGAGGGATGCCTTTCATTTCGATAATTTATATATTAATATAAGGGGTGTACCTGACGAAAATGACGTATTTATAAATAATATGTCAACTTCAATATCATTTAATTCAAGACTTGTTTTCACTTCTACGATTTTCTTAAATTCTTGTCGGATAAAAAATGGTGCATAAATAATTAATAATAATAATACAGAAAAAGGACTTTTTTGGCTGTTATATTCAGTTTCGATGTTTCCAGTGGTACCTGTTCTTTAGAAAGTCAATGCTTTTGCGAAATTAATTCGAGTACAAAACACACTTATCATCTCTTGTCATAATATGTCGAAGAAATTTTGATTTTTCCTCTAATTTTATTAATTCGTGTCACATACAGATTTACTTTCATCACAATGATATCCGTATCAGTATCCAAACACCTGTTTATGAATCTTGCCAATTAGTTTATAAAATTCTTGCACACTAGACCAGTGGTGACCAACTTTTAGATACCATGCGCCAATTTTGCTCACATACGAGTTCAGATGCATCATAAAACCCATACACCTCTTCTACCTCTTCGTTCATGTGAGAAAATTAATCATGTCAGATGCATTTTAATATAAAAAAGCTTGTCAGATATAATTTTTAGTACTGAATTTTTTTTTAAATCAATAAGTTCAATCGTATATTACTAAGCATCTTAATTATGTTATGTTTATTAAATGAAAATTGGTTTATAAATGCGAGTATACTTTTATTTTTAAATCATTCACATGAAATAATCTAATTTACTTAGAGAGGAAATAATTTATTCATGCCCTACAGTTTAGAATTTAGATTCTTGAGATGACAAGTAATATCAACATAAAATGACAAATAACAGTCGGATATTAATATTAAGGCTCTTTACATAGGTAGTTCATTTTCTTGCTCTAAAAAATTAGAAACAGCATATTTAAATTTAAAAAATCTACTCAGAATCTGTCCTTTGGAAAGCTCACCAAATTCACAGAGCTCTCGCGGGACGTGTCAGTCGCACGTTCCATTCGCATTCGGTATATCGTACTGGATGCGAGCAAGAAAAAACATACCGCGCTTGGCAACATCAATGAAAATTGTTCTTTTTATTATTTTTTCTCGTAATTGCATTCTTCATTCTCACGATTATTTATATATTTATTATTTAAACTTTTTTAGACAAATAAAAAGTTTGTGACATGTAGGATTTATATTAAGAGATGTATTCGAGAAAAATCAAAAGCTTAGGATACCCAATATATTCCATCGGCATGGCTAGTTAAAAAATGTTCACCAACCAGTAGCAAAAGAAATAAGTATGAACAGATCGACAGCCAGAACATAACTGGCTATTTAAAAGGATGATGTCAAAACTGTCCTAATTTTCGAGTACTATTTTATATTTTATATACAAAAAACGATTAATTGTATTATGACATAACGATAATTAAAGTGTTCAATGAAACAATTGACAAATCGCATGAAATTATTATTTAAATGATAAAAATATATATTTTTTAAGAGCAAGAGTCGATTTTCAGTAATTAGATCATGTTTTATAAATATTATTTGCACGTAATCTATCATCAGCGAAAAAAGTTGATCGTTTGTATTTTGTTTTTTTTTTAAATTAACACAACAAACATTGTCCTAATGCAGATAAGTTTCCCCGCTCATTCGACCCACACACGTTCGATCTGACCCCGAATAACACAACAATCCGATAATCGCCAGATTTGATCACACTGACACAAGATCGTTTATTATTGGCACGGTTCGTTATTGGGCATTGTCTTGGGTGAAAATTCAATCGGCGCAAATCATTCACTACTGAAATTATGACCGAAATAAATTTATTCAGTTGTGCGAATAATAATTGTGAATGTCTTTTGAAGACATTGTGATCGGGATTATTAGAAATCGCGCGAATTGAACCGGGTCATTTTTACAATTGTTTGATAATTGCCAAAAAAAACGTCGTTATATTGCACACTGTATAATCCTACTTGCACACAATGTGAAGATAAAATAATACGCGTATGATTAAATAGACATTCTACTCTCAGTTTTCGGGATGATTGGGTTAAATTTGTGAAAGCGAAATCTTAGATGAAAGAGGCATTTGCAAAGTACACATGTTTCACAAATAGAAAACGAAATGATTTTCTATATAAATTTATAAATAAAATATTTGTATTATATACGCATATTGCGAATTTACTGTGAAAATTAGTCTACGCGAATTTCGTAAATAGTGATTCCGTTCATCAATGACGTACTTCCGTTCTATTAAAAAAACGCTGGTTAAAAAATCTACATTTCCCATTACCGTTAATACGTTATTAATATAGAAATATTTTGAGTAATTTCGCGTGCCATAATTTGTTTATGTTTAAATACGAATCCCGATTCTCACGTACGACAGACATGATATTTATTTAACGTTATTTTGAACCGGAAGCTTCCGTAAAAATACGTGAGAATAATTCCGTTGAATTGCTCTCACCCAGATTCTCGTCTTCCTCTGTTATCTTTTTTATATTCTTATAATTTTATTGGATTCATGGAACAAAACCGAGCTAAAATTACCTTTTTATTAAAAAAATAAATAAAAATACAAGGCAAACATAAATATAAATAATGCGAACAAGGGGCGCGATAGAAAGCGTTCAATTTTTATATTTTTATAATTATGCAATTATGCGAATTGCACAATGAGCCACTAAACTAATTTCGCTTCATCTAATGAACTAACACCACAAAACACTAAAGATGCGGTTGTCCAAACCCAATGTTGACAATGGCGCAATTTGAGGTCGTGACAAACCAACTTGCGTCATTTTCCTACAAGACGGTGTGTTTTTTTAACATTTGCTACAATTTTAAATGGCGCGTTTTTTGCACTCGGTTTATTTCACTTTTGAACTTGATGGCAAAAAAATGTGATTAGGCATACTAATGATGGCGGCGTTTGGTCGTGAAAATGTATATGGGAAATTGCTATAATTTGGCCTTGCAAGCAAAAATATTTGGTTTAACTCATTCTTGCAAAAAATATTAAACAAAACTATCGTTGTGGTGAATTTTGAATGAATTTTAACCACGAGATATTATATAATACATTGAATATCTTTGAATTTCGGGGTTAATACAATCTCTGTATTTTTTTTAAATCTAAAATTATTCTTGATTCTTAAACCTTCATCACAAAAAATATATTCTTGAAAAATAATGAGTTCAAAAATTAAAATTTTGTTAATAAGCGAGTTTTGCATATTTTTATATGAATAACAAAAAAAATAATGCATGAAATGAATTATATTTAAAATTGTCAACATTCAGTCCATTGAAAGTATTTTTTTAATTCGCAGAGCTTTTTAAAGTAATCGTTTTTCAGAAAAGTTGTATGATTGATGAACAGGAATGTTTTGAGCATTTAAAAATATCCATAGAGGTGTGAATGAAATCTGAGCGAAGATCATGGTGGAAGTGATGATGAATGACACTAGATTATCTTTTTAACACTTGAGTAAAGACGAATGGGGTCGAATATAATTACTAATTAATACCTTTAATTGCTACAAAAAAAAGAGAAGCCATAGGTTTGTAGAATTAATAGATATATGATTTTAAATTAAATACAGAGAATAATAAAATATAAACAAAAAATGGACAACGTCGATATTATTAATATAAACAAGGGAAATCCGCAAAGTTTGACGTATGAAAAGCATACAAAATGTATTTTATAAAACTAGTTGATAAGAAAGAAATTAAGTAATTATTCAAAAACCAATAAAAACAGCTAAATTAGGGATTAAATGTTTCATAATTCTTAAATTCTAATTATTATTAACGCTTGTTAGATAATTATATTAAAATTTTTAAAAATATGAATGTATATCTAATTTTATTTTTGCAAAAAATAAAGCTTGATAATTTTTCTAATAAACAATATTCAAAATATTGTCGAAAATAATTCGTTAACAATTAAAATTATAATATTCACAGTAATGAGTAATTGTTAGCAAACTCTACGTAAACGTATGCGTCAAGTCATGAAAATATTTTTATGCATAAATAATATATTTTTGTAAATTTACGAGCTGATTTAAATGAGGAATCTTCTATTTTAACCTAGCCGTGCCGTAGCCTAGCCGTAGCCTAGCGTAGCATACCGTAGCCTAGCCGTGCGTGCCGCTATTTAGGACCCTATGTTTTTGTAATATAAATCCTACATATCACAAACTTTTTGAATTTGTCTAAAAAAAGTCTAAAGAATAAATATAAATAGTCATTGACCTTTATTATCCGCAATTGCGAAAAAAAATAAAAACAACAATATTCGCTTTTGTTACCACGGGCGCGATGTTTTTCCTCGCTCGCATTCGGTACGATGTACTAAGTGCGAGTGAAACGAATTAGTGATACGTGCCGGGAGAACTCAGTCGGCAGAGTATACTCAGACTGTGCCGAGTGCGCGTGTCATTTACGCATCACATTAATTAGTTAAAAATCCAAATATCTATTTTTACTCTTAGAATAATATACATATAATATCTGGATTTGAAATGCTTACCGTCTCTGATAGGATGACTCCGAGACGGATCGGTTAATATGTCAGATGTATTCCTATAACTATACTTCAGTAATCTGATAAAAACCAATATTATTTGTCGTTATTTTAATTTAATTAATATTTTTTTTATAACTTCAATATTATAGTTAATCAATAGATATAATTTTAAATATGTATACAATCAATTGTATACATATTTAAAATTATATCCCAATATTTCCTTCATGTTGAGTAATAAATATCATTTTAAGATATATAAAACAAATTTTAAATACTGAATATACTAAATAACAATAAATTACATACTAAAAATCTTCTACCGCTAATTTAATCTTGATTTCTGCCTGTTTCATTGATATGATTTGTGTTATATTATGTTTAAATATTTAATAATATTGTATTTGTTTTCAGTTTGTATGCGGATCAGTGCTACTTTGGACTTTAACAGCGATAAGCGTAGACAGAGTCCGATGCTTAACGAATGCTCCATACCGATCCGGACTGACTCTTCGTACGGCAATAATCTTATCCGGCATAGCTTGGATAGTCGCATTGATCATATATATCCCGGTTACAGTATTTTTCAGAGAACAGAATGTTCAATACAATGAAACGATATTCGATAAAGCGACAAATGTTGAAAGGTTACAATTGATAAACGCTACGATATGCACGCTAGTCTTTCCCACAACAAAATCGTTCAATCCATCATTAGTGTTTACTATTATAATTGCAATCAGCAGCTCAATAATACCGATGATAATAATAATATACAACTGTCATAAGATATTCAAAAAGCTTGCCGAAATACAGCGGAAGCTCGAAGAGAAGCTCGGTATCGTAAATATGAACTCGACGAAGATGAGAAACAGCATACAAACGATAGCCGGTAGTATATTTTCTAGTCTATCGCCACAAAATAATGTCGATGTGATAAACTCACGTCAGTTGTCTCGTCAGTTATCAGTCGCCAGCTATCATAGATTGAAAAAGCATAAGCGGGCCGTTAGAATACTCATTGCGAATGTGTGCGCAGTACTAATCATGTGGTTGCCCATATCTATTGTAATGTTCCTGATATACGAAGACGGTCACAGGAAAGATGATAATTTTTTTCTGACAAACCATCACTTCCTGTGGTCAGTCATTATTGCGTTGACTAACACAATTGTAAATCCATTCCTGTACGGATTTCTTACGGAAAACTTTAAAGAATATTTTCCGTTAAATAAATGGTTCGGTTGTTGTAAGTGGATGCAGTCCAAAACGTCTGATATCCAATTCGTTAGCAGTAGTCAGAACAGCAGAAATATGTCATATTTAAATATCGGCATGGAAAACGCTGACATGCATACGTAAAATATTGATATTTAATACGGAACTGGCAGGTAGATAAATAGATTATAAATATAATCTATAATATTCTGTGATGTAAATTATTTTCTTAATATAGCGACTTAAAATAGCATAATTCATATTCCGATATATATTCTAGTGACCATCTGAATAAATAAATTCATATATACTGGATATAGAATATATGTTACCTCAATTGAATAAAGACTTTAGATTATATTTTACGTAATAACGTAGATTTAAGAAAATGTGATTACAATACTTTAATTTTTTAATTATAAGTCTTAGACTATTATTATATTCCCGTACTAGTTGTTCAAGAGATTCGTATTACTATCACAAAGATGATATACGCCATAAATATTAGTTTTAATTTGAGATAAACGTCTCGTAAATGCCATAATCGATAAGTTAGCATAGAATATCATGTTGTTAAATTATTGTATATTTTGTAAATATTAAAGAATAAGACTACGATTCATTGTTGAATATTGTATTTATTCCATAATTTAAAACCAGTCATAATTTTTGATAATTTCATTCAGTCTTTATGCACATCAATATTTTATATAGTATACATAGTCATAATTTTTTTCTTCTTCAATAAATAAATAATAGTATAGCCAGATTAATTAACATGTATTTAGTTTTATATAAATTTCTTAAAATAAAATCATGAAATGACGATACATGATAAAAGACAAAATGTTAAATATACGTATTTACAATATATTAATATTTAACATGTATTTTAAATATCTGATTTATATGACACATTAAAGATTTTAATAATATAATTGCATATACCTCTCCGTGCATTGTTACTTACGATTGAATCTCTACGAGATTATCGCACACGACAACTACACAACAATCAATAACAATGAGTAAAGCGTCATACAGTACCACTCTATAACACTAAAGAAATTACTACAACAGTTAAAACATGGCAAAATAATTTAATATACGGCATAGCAATATAAATTTTATATGCATATTTTAGCATGATCAATTTTGAGATTAAAAAATTAAACAAAAATAACGTGAATAGGCGAATAAAATAAAATAAATAATTTCATAAAAAAAAATATCACATCATTCATAATATAGATCATTTACATATGTATATATATTTTCAATTATAATGAAATAGGATTGATTTTTATTAATAGATCGGACCAAATTAATTTCAGCATTGTTGACTAAATATTTTTACGTTTTGCTGATGCTAAATATGAACCGATCTCTACAAAATATTAAATAATTGAATTATAAAGAATATATTGGAGAGAATTAAAATGAAAAACTAATTATTAAGACTTAAAGTATCGTAGTAATCTCTAGTCGGAGCGTTTTTATTTGTTATTTTATGAAGAATTTCCTGTTGAAGTGACGATAAAACTTTTTTGACATTCATGTTGTTCTGCGGCGTTAAAAGTAACGCTTTCTGTACATCCTGAAGACTCTCGCTCAATCGATTGAGGGATAAGAACGCTTTCGATCTTGTGTAATAACATTCAAATGAATCCGGACGCAACGCTATTGCTTGACTAGCTAATTCTGAAGACTCGTCGAGTTCCTGATAACGATAATTAATCATTTAAAATCACAATTATAAGATAAATATTACGATTAATCAACAGCAATATACATACGTTCAATTTTCTTTTGCAGCGTGATTGATTTATTAGGAAATTGGTCTTCAGCTGTGTGAATGTATTTAAATGTTCGGCCGAAAGCGAAGTTCCCGTCGTAATCGGATCGATTAATATCGCGTTGATTTTTTTCAACGCATATTGATATCTATGCGACGATTCCGTTAATCGTCCTTTTCGATATAAAGCATTTCCATCTTCTAGCAATTTATTAAGCAAAATCAATCTGAAAATAAATCAATCAAGAATAAATATTATAATATAGAAAAGCTATATTTACGACCGATATGACGATGAAACTTACAATATTTCTGATTTTCCAGCGGCCATGGCCCATGTTGTAGGTCCGAGTTTAGCGCCTTTCTTCAAAAAGCATTGAACCACCTATCGAAAACAATTATTATTAATTAATACAATAAATAAATGTATTTTCATAAATAAGTAATGATGGATCGTATAAACGTACAGGGATATTCTTTTGATCGATAGCGAGATCTAGTGGTCGCCTTCCGTTATGATCTGCCCATTCGACTTGCGCATCTTTTTCTAATAAAGCTTCTACGATACTAGGATGAGCACCGCAAGCTAAACAAAGTGGAGTTCTTCCCGTTGAATCTGGTATCGATACAGATGCTCCGCGTTCTAATAACGTGGTCACACAACCTAATCTACCACGTAAGCATGCCCAGCCTAACGCTGATATACCGTCAGCATCAGTTGCATTTATATCAGCATCTACAATTTGAAACAAATTATAAATACAATAATATAAATTGCTTAATTAATATTTAGTTTAAAATAATATTTACCATGATCTAATAATATTTCGACGACATTCGGATGTCCTTCGGCCGATGCGATAATTAGAGGAATTTTATTTTTCGTGGCAACGGTGCTCTCAACTGGTGTAGTCGGATTCATGCCAGCTATCAATAATCTCTCAACTATGACATTATGTCCGCTTTTAGCAGCGAGACACAATGGATCCATTTCTCTTTTGTTATACGTATACAGATTAGCGCCTCTTTGTATGAGGGAATCGACAACGGCGAGACAAAAACTGCCCGAACCGCATGCGGCTGTTAGCGCAGTTTCTCCTGTGACAGAGCACATACTATTTATCTGGAAAAAATGAAAACTGTTAATAAACATTCGTATTTAAATGAATCCTTAGCATTTGAGAGAGATATATACTTCTAGTTCGCCAGTGTCCAATAAATAATCTACAATATTAAGGTGTCCGGCTTGAGCCGCACTGATAAGAGCGTGGACTGTTCCTAAGACGTCTTCACCGCTTCCGCCGCGATCTTCGCAGCTCAATAAATATGAAACCGTTGTACCGTGACCGTTTCTTGCGGCGTGGACCAAAGCTGTTTGACCAGTCTGATCTATTTTACTCAAAGATGCACCTAAAATGAATTATAATTGTTAAAAATTATACATAACGTCATTTATAATTGAGAGCGAATATGTACCTGCAGCTACAAGGCGCCTTGCTACATCCGTGTGACCCTTTTGACTTGCCAGAATTAGGGCAGTACATCCTTGAGAATTAGTCAATTCGACATCAGCTCCGAACTCAATGAGCATTCCGACCATTGCCAATATTCCTTGATATGCATACATACAAAGCAGCGGAGCGTTGCCTAAATACTCCGTAATTTTATTCGACGAACCTCCAGCTAACAACATCAATCTCGATACTTTAACGTTGGGATTGTAAATATTCCTCTGCGTTGCTAAAGCTTGGCTCACGTTTTGCGAGCTCACCGACACCCATTCGGCTTGCAAATCCCTTGAACATATTCCTAGCTGCGGTGGTCCCATATTTCGATATAAATGAGCCTTCAATATATGATGTCCTAATTCCATTGTTTTATCTGAATCTAATGGCGATTGGATTCTTGACATTCTGAATGCAATCGCAGCATGTCCGGCTCTCAAATCGCACATAAATTTAGTGCTTTCGCCTTCGTATCTTCTTATGAGCCATTCCCTGAACGACGGATGGAAGAACATATACGTGTTATCGATACGTTTTATTAAGAAATTCGATAACGTCGAAAATCTCTGCAGGAATTCTTCCCATGGCAAAAACGTATTTACTAACAACGAGTTGACTGAATAATATATCTCTTCTAATGTCAACGGATAGAGACCCGCTAAACAAACGCTAAGAATATGTGTGACTTTATCGAACGATTGCTCTGTAGGGAATATCAGATTGAATTGGAGCAAGAATATTTGTGCCAGTGACACGGGTAATACTTTGTAATTCGACGATTTTAAAACTAGGTTTCCTTTCTCTATTAAATCTAATATAAGTTTTACGTATAAAAATGATCCTTGAGACAGATGTAGGAGATGTTGAGAGAATCTCATTATCGAGTGACTTATTCCGTCTTGTTTTCCGAGCGCAGATCTCATATTTCTTTGTATCGAATCGTTCGTTTGTAATCTTACGTTGATATATTCTAGCATATCCCGGCGCACATTATCTTGGCCTTGATATTCGTCTAAGCAAATTTTCACATACGGCAATGAATTCGTCAATTCAATAAATTGAGTTTTAACGGTGACTATCACTTTCAACCACGTCGGCATTTCAGAATTGTGTTTGGCGAGGAATGACGATATTGTATCGCCGTGATCTGGTCTATGGTATTCGGCTTCGCATAATCCATCTATCAATATCATACAGTTGGACTGTTCGATACTTCCGTTTCTTCGCAATATGACTAACGGTTCGATGATTCCACGTTTAAATGCTAAATCGGGATCGGCAATACATTCCT
This sequence comes from Philopotamus ludificatus, assembly GCA_022495035.1. NCBI lineage: Eukaryota > Metazoa > Arthropoda > Insecta > Trichoptera > Philopotamidae > Philopotamus > Philopotamus ludificatus. Next base: position 11,688 of record JAGXCT010035407.1, read on the forward strand.
TGATTGAAAGACATGCGAGTAGATGGGGTTCTCCTAATAAATATTCTTTGTACGAGTACAATCTCGGAGATTGGCACAGCTGCGCTGCCAGTGAATGAACAAACTCCCCAACTAAGCAAGTACTGTTATTATCCGCCTGAAAAATAAATACGTTATAATATATATATTTATAGCGATGATATATTATAAAAATGAATATAAGCATACCTGACAGAAATGATATCCGACAACATTCGAAGCCAATCTGATCATATCTTTTTTATCGTATTCTATTTGTCCGAAATCTTGACATATATCGTCGCTATCCCTCATCTTTTCATATATAGATTCTTTCTTCCTTCCGAAACAAGAATGTTCTACCAATTGTAATATTGTTGCAGTTTTACCGGTTCCCGGCTCTCCAGCTAATATAGCGCCGGAATGCGAGGAGGCAAATATATTTTCTAAACTACAAACAAGCCACTGGCGTCCAATGAAAGGTGCATCGGGTTCAGTAATAGGAACTTCAAAGAATAACGGACGTAACGTCAATTGTGGTGTCGGTGGATATGCTAAAATTTAAATAAAACATTATAAATATCATTTGACATATAACAAAATATATAATTATAAGTGTGATACTTACATTTTTTCATTTCCATAGCATTTTGTGATAGTCTCGTTCCAGTTCTAGCAGATCTTCTCACCGATGTTCGTCGATTTTTAAAGAATCCCATATCATTTTGCGCTATAAAATAAATATCTTGTTAAATAAATACATCGATATGTTTTAAAATGAATAGATTATTTTATATTAACTTACGTGTGATCGAATGACGTCGACTGACGGGACTCGATGAACAATTACTATGACCGGAGAGTGACATGGACATCAACGATCCTATCGAGTCGGACGTAGGTTCTTTGCCGTGCGTCATGACGCTAACGTCCGCTTCCGAAGATCCGGTCAACGTCGATACCTACAATGAATCGCGTGGATTAATATTATTTTATTTATTGATTGAATTAGAAAATGGATAATGGCTTACCGGACTGGTATTATTTGAAGCTAACGTATTGCAATCGAGGCTAGTCAATGATGTACAGCTATCTCTTATGATGGCTTTGTTTTGTTTTTGCCGTTTGCTTTTGCTGCCGTCGCCGAACAAAAGGCTTATCTTCATTTGCAGATCTTTTTGATTGTTTTTTCTATTCTCGCTCAGACCGATGGGTTTTATGTTACCACCCTCGTCATCTGTAAATATAATAATTAATCATTTAATTGCATAGACGCGAAGGTGTGTTAATTTTCATTAATAAAACACTCAAAACTCAAAAAAATAAAATCAAACAAAAATAAAATTTAATTATGAGAATTTAAATTAAAATAACACTCTTAATTAATAATAATTTAATATTTATATACACAGAAAAATAATGTATGACGCACTATGCTGTAACTTGAATTAACTGGTATTAATTTATCTCTAATTTCACGTTAAATGGATATGTATGATTTTTTTATATAATCTTTTATAAATGTAAATCTGATATATTGTGACTTTTAATACGAAGATTTTTTTTGTATTCGGTTACCTTATGAAATAAATTTTAGAGAATTGCATAAAAGCAGGTAATGGGAAAGATCAGAAAAATGTCAAAGTAACCAGTTTGGCGCAGTGATAAGGTAGCATGCCATCTTGATAATATAAAATTGAAGATATGCGTTGATAATTATCTCCATCGTTGGTACATCACGTTTTTTATGATTACACAAGATTTTTTAAAGAAATATGCGGATTTTTTTAACCTAACCGTGCCGATTTGGGATTTTTTTGATATCTCTCGAATAATTATTTTGATATAAATCCTACATGTCACAAACTTTTTGTATTTGTCTAAAAAAGTCTAAAGAATAAATACTATAAATAATCATTGACCTTTATTGTCCGCAATTGCGAAAAAATAATAATAACAACAATATTAGCTTCTGTAGCCAAGAACGCGATGTTTTTTCTCGCTCGCATCCGGAACCCCTCCCTTAGGACGACGCGGTTGGTTTCGAGCCACCGTGAGGGATCGATTAATTTCGCGGGCTTCATAAGTCTTTAAATGATTTGTTGTTGTGTTACTACATAGCCGTGGTAGTCCATGACATAACTTGACATTAGTAGCTATATTGAATGGTTATTTTATTGTTGGCTGTTGAAAAGGTTTCACGTGTTTTGACGTGCTCGGTGATTTATTTACTTTTGAGAATCAACTATAAAATGTGTAAAGAATACTTGGCCACAAACAGCACCGATATGATGCATAAGCCTCTGTATTCGCCGGACTCCTGCGATATCTTACTATATTCGAAGATGAAAAAATAATCACGAAAGGGAGTTTTACTATCAGCTTTACGATTTTTTTTCTTGTAGATTTATTGTTGATATTCGTGATTTGAGGCCCTCCAAGCTTAATTAAACTTTGCGAACTCATATTTTTGTGTGGTAAGGTACGTCATACATTATGTCCCTTAGTATATAATGGAGATTAATTATTAAAACTATTACATCAAACATTGATAGAAGTATGTACATGCTGTAGAAAGGTGTTCGAAGGATAGAGCAATATATAATTAATTAAATGTAAATTATTTCAAACGCTGTAATGGAATTGGACAGTTAATGGGTAGGTGGAAATAATGCAGTCACTCAATTGCATTGGTGCATATGCAAAAATCGTGCAAAATCGACTCGCAACAAAACAGGTGTTCATTCATACTAGCGATAGTGGCCAAAACGAGCTCATTTTTTTTATTTATTTTTTATTGTCATTGCCTGCTAGCTGGTTGAGGCCTTGCGACACCGACTTATTGGAAAACGACCACAGGGATTTGATCTTGTTGAAGACCCCGCTAGGCCAAATGCCGCCGCCGGACCTCTGCATGTCAGCTTCGACGTGACCTAGTAACAGACAGACACTTTGGTTCCTTGTTCGTTTCGTATGCAGCACGCTTATGTCACCGATGGCTGATTAGAAAATTGTGTGTTCAACGGACGCTTCGGATCGATCAGGTGGTGCAGCAGCTGGTTATCAGCATCGGCGTAATTCACACACACGCACACAATGTAATTCGGAGACCGTTTGAATATATTAAATTAAATCGACGCAGCCTTTTCAATTTTGAATCCATTAATGAACCGGTCGCTGCGTGGAGAGGCCATAAGAAATTTGCATGGAAATTGCGTAAGTGGCCGGCAGGCGATATACGCATACAAGATTGTATGATATTTAGCTGTTGCCGCTGCTGCTGCTGCCCACTGCAGGACCCACCTACACGCTCCTGTTGGCGAATTAACTGGATCTCCTAGAAACGGATCGGTAGGAGGGAACCCTTTGGTGTGGGCCTCCCCCCCGTGCGCTTGCGCAACTCGTTGGTAATTTCTCACCGGTATCTAGGAAATTGAGTCGTGATTAAGTGAGCTCATAGATTGCTATCGTGAGGTGCTTGTATCTACACTTTATGGTACGACTCCGCGAGAAACTCGAGTGTGTCTTTTAACAATTTAAATTAACCGCTCCTTGTTAATTGGATATGCCTAATTGAAATGAGTGGTGTGAATAACGACATCTAGAATGATTTGAATCTATGAAGAAATCTTTCGTTTGGTTGACTTACCGGATAAGGGAGGGTGATTCTCGTTTCTACCCCGATTTCCGAACGGACTTCGAAAAGCTTTTGGACTCAAAAGGAATTTTCTTCTTGTCGGCGGAGGTGTGGGGCAGCTCTGCGTCATGGGAGCTGCTTGTTTAGGCGGTCTCGGCAACCTGCTAGGAGACGGCGCCCTCATTGACTGTACGAAATTGGAGCGTCTTCCGTCGGATGGTTCGTGTACGTCGACTTTGGTTGTGTATATGCGTTCGTGGGAGTCCTGGCTCCACTGCGACGGTGGATGCGCTTTGATCTTGGACACTCCGTTCGGCACACAGAGTGGGCAAGCTTCGTTCTTGAACATGCAGTTGAAGCAGCGCTCGTGTCCGCAGGTGTCAATGAGCTTTCGCTTTTTGCCTTTGTCAAAGGGCATGTTGCAACTGGGGCAAGCTATTCCACCTGTGCCGTTCTCCAGCAGTTGTCGAAAGGCAGTCAAGTCTGAAACGAATAAAAGCAACGAATTAGAATATGACATAATTATCGATCGATGACAAAGGAAGCGCCCAACAGCTGGCCGAACTGCAGCACAGCTGCACAGGAAACGACATTAAGAGTGCACTTGCGAACATAAAAAAAATAGTCGGAATGGCAAAGTTTCTTCGTCAAGTTTTTGACGCCGACGATGAATCATCGAGCTGGTGGAACGAGTTGCCGACAACACCAGTCTGCACGACGCAACCCCGGGGGCAACCGTTCGCATTGAGCTACTGGATTACGAGGTATATGCACTTTTTATGTATGGATGGTACCGAATGTGGCCATCGTCGGCCGATTAAAATAATTGACGTCTGATGGCCGAGGCCCTTGTGTCTGTGTGACACGGCTCACGGTGGCGATTTATAATTATTGCGAAAAACATTTTATATGCAAATGACGTCGTAAATTTGAACGCCGAACTTGGGGGGAAAGACCAAAACAAGAACCTCGAAGAAGCGAAATGAGTGCTGGAATTAATTAAAGTTCCAATATCCATATTAATGAGCGCAACCATCGAATGCGACGCTACAGAGACGCAGCATTATATGAATATTAGTAGTGAATGTTTATTTATATTGAATCGCCGTTATTTATTTATTGGCGTAACCTTTAAACGATCCGCGAACAATTATGCGATGATTCACGGCGAGTTCAAAAAGGTTGTATACGCCTGGTCCATCTCGCGGATCGTCACGATCGCGAGCGCAACTTGGCAGATATCTTATCCATTGTCAAGAATGAGATTGGCGATCTTGGAATATAGGGCAGAGATATTTCTTGTCGCGTGTGCGTCGAGAAGTGCAATCGCAGGTAGATTTGCACTTGCAGAGGCAGGTGTTACCACCCGCGGGCCGCAAACTGGGCCGCGCGGAGAAAGTCATCGAACCGGGGACCCAGAATCCGCGTCTAGAAGATGAGTCCCTCCGTCGATCACATCGATAACCTATCAACGGATTATGCCGATTTCCAATGCGAAGCGCGTGATACATTTTTAGTTCGCGAACCATCGTCCGCGAAAGTGAACGGCAGATAAATCGCAAAATAAAAATACTAAAACAACAATATTGCCCCGCAGCAATCCTATAAAAATACTATATGGACTTTCTAGAAGAATAAACCTATAAATCAGATTCATTATTGATATACAAACATACAAAAAAAAATCGCGCGAAATTTGCTTTAGCAAACGAGGACAAGCTGTGATATGCAAAAACCTCTTATAAAATTTCCTTTATATATTTGTATACATATGTAATTAGATGTTTCAACAAGTCCCACACCCACATTGTGCCCGACACAATGTGTACAATTTATATTAATTTTTTTGCGATTCGTCACGGAAGCTGTGCTGTACAAACGGATTATTGATTAATAGAAACCACTGTGGGATAGTATTGATTTTGAAAATAACAACAAAAAAAAGCCGACCGTTACACGATACACAAAGGCATATTTGGCATTTTCGCGAAAATGCTTTTAATCATTCTGTAGATAGAAACCAACGGTAAAAATAATTTTTAACATAATAAATACCATTAGTGTCAAAAGTTGAACTTCTCATTGAGTGACTCATGAATCGTGAGCGCAGTAACAGGACCGAATTCGCAAGTTTTTTTTTTATTAATGTTATTATTAATAGCGTAATAGAAATCTAGGCACAGTTTGTAAATTTGATATTTGACATTCTATAACAGAACTAATCGTGACTTTCACGAAACGCTTTGAGAGAATTACAATTTAATCAATACACATTATGAACGAGGTGTATTTTATTTTCATTGTATTTAGAAAGATTGGCACAGTCTCCAATTTTATATTCTTCCCTGACAATAAGACCCAACATATAAAAAAAAAACCCTAGCATGATTTTACAAGTTTCTACAACTAATACAATCGTTGAATATAAGTCGTCTCCCAGAGCACAAATCTTACAACTTCCCCCAAAGAGAATCTCCGAATGCTCCGAAAATAGCGAGCTTCTAAACTATACGACATCACCATGGATGAATTACTGAGAGGGGAGCAGAGGCTTTACAGTTGGATATATTCCCAGAAGAATTCAAAGCATCACTAGAATAATTGGATATTACTCTATTTAAGATGATTGACAATACTGTTGTGTCATTCACGAGTCAAAGAAGGTCACCCATGTCAATAACTATATTGAAAATAGAATGGAGAGAAATCGGTGCAGAAACTTTATGAAGCTCGGCCTACAAGTGATGGTGAATTCGGTCAAATGTTCATTAAATCAAATGTGATGCACTACGAGCAGGCCAATGGAAGCTCATTAAGTGTTCATTTAACTATTTGGGGTCCAATTGGGTTCCCAAGTTTTTGATTTTTCTCGAATAAATCTTTTAATATAAATTCTACATGTCACAAACTTTTTTTATTTGTCTAAAAAAGTCTTAAGAATAAATATTGTAAATAATCATTGATCTTTATTGTCCGCAACTGTGGAAAAAAATAAAAACAACAATATTTGCTTATGTAGACACGGATGCGATGTTTTTTCTCGCTCGCATCCGGTATGATGTGCCAAGTGCGAGTGAAATGTATACTAGTGACACGCACCACGAGAATTCGACGCTGGTGACACGTGTTGGAAGCTTTAAGTCAAAGTTATTTGTATAGAAACTTGTTCATCTGATCGATGGGAATATTCAGAACCCATAAATTAAAACGCGCATATATGCGTGCCCCGTCGTTCCATTAAAATCAAAGTGCGTGTCTCAGTGTCCGTGTGTTAAATTAACGAGCTGTCGATCCAAGATTAAATCAGTAGCTGATGATTAAGCTATTGTTCATTGTGTCTTATTACATCTACAGGAAAATCCTCAAGAATCCTGTATTCCAATTTAACGAAGATTTTATAAAAAATAATACAATAAAAAGAGTAAACATTGAAAGATTTTTGAAGGTAGCCTCCTTTATTCAGCAAGATCAGCACATTGATGCCAGTCGTTAGTGTATCTCAAGATATAAGCATAGATATCTAAATTAATGAGAGTTTCTGTAGTTAGCCTCACCCGTTCGCGGAATTGAGTACCTTGTCGCCAATATATCTTCAACGTGGATCCTTGTACTTGGAAGCCTCATCAAGAGATTTCACTGGCTTTCACAAGCAGCACCGATTTATTTAAATTTATCTAGATTTTCTAACACCGGCGATACAGTCGGAGCATCGATCTGCACCGAGAGATAATCTGTCCGGGTATTAGTCGGCTACCCAAGCGCAACTTGCATCGCATGCGATCGGCGTCATTATTTACTTTAATAATTATAATTGTGTTTAAGTGCACTTTCGTCGTGTTTTAAAAGGCGATATATTTATTCGACCAGTTTCATTTGTGCGCTCATGTTTGCCGTCAATTATCGGGCCGGGGCTGGCTGCCTCAGTAAAATTGGGTAGCCTCCAGTTGTGTGTCCAACGGGTTAAATGCATTTTTTACACCTCGGTCCGAGTGTCCCGAGGTGAAGACAAAATCGGTGGCCATCAATCAACTTCACCCGGCCGTGTCCAGTGTGTCTGGCTACGTCGAGAATTTATTGTGCGAGATGTCTCTTTAAATTTTTAAATTATAGCGCAATTAAGCACGGTCCCCGGAGTGGCGGTCGCAAATTGGACAGATTTCATTAACGAAATAAATAAGCGGGATGGTATCCTCATTTTTCTTCGGTAGGACCCCGGCTCCGGGCCACTGATGGCTAAGGTCATCAACGGTGGGCGGCATACTGTTAATCGATCGATGTACGATTGGTTGCGATGGCTGCAATACGTTGCCACGTCGTAAATCAATGCCCATCTTCGTAAAGAATTTCACTTTTGTTTAGATTTTATCAAAATTAATAGCTATACTAACTTTAACGACTGAATTTGACACTAAAACTGATGAAATTTACAGTAAGTATGAATCCTATATATTTGTTACGAGTACACTCATGCCAACATCAATAAAAACACTGAAAAAATGTACATCCTGTCTTAGACGATAAGTCAAAATAATGATGATTTTACACGTTATTTAAAAATATACATATATAATAAACGGTTGTGTTGTTGGATAAGTGGAATGAAAAATGCAATCTACATTAGATAAAAAAAAATGATGAAAAATCAACAATTGATACATGGAGCTATGATTATATATCTTTTATCATCACGTCTTATTGAGAATCAAGACATCTTATAATCTTTATTTGGAATGTTTATCGACGGTACTCTAAAGAGGATAAACTATAAGCTCGTAATGATACCTTATATCTCTTTTATTGATCTTGGGTGAATTAATCTGATATTGTTTTTATATTATAAATCATTAGAATCGTTTAAAATTAGTTCCGACTGGGTATATATCAAAATATTATAAAATAAGAAAAAGAGAATGACACACTTTAGTACATTATAGTCGACCCACATGTAGCGCCGGGAAGGGGACCACGCTATAGAAGACTTGGCACCCCTACTAAACTTGTTCTATTTTGAGTTTGTTCACGTGTCCAAGTTATATTTCTTTATATATTACAAATTTACACAATATATAATTTAATCATGAAAATATAGCGTTTTGTATAAAACGACGATCATAGCAGGGTGCGTTATAGGAGGGTTGATTGTACATAGTTTGTGACAAGGGTCATCTTTCGGGTTTCAATAATATAGAAGCGGGGATAATATCCGCATTGAATACAAAAAATAACATATTAACACTCAAGCACCCGCTGTTTTCAGGCGAAACTTACACCTAAGCCCGCATCTTTTTATCGAT
>JAGXCT010035408.1:0-22197 GCA_022495035.1 Philopotamus ludificatus
TACTTTTGGTACTTCGTACTTTTGGTACTTCGTACTTTTGGTACTTCGTACTTTTGGTACTTTTCGTGCGTCAATACACTGGCAATGTGGAGATGCTGCAAGGTTAAACTCTTTTAGCCTTGAAATTACCGTGGCCAGTCAGGCCTTCAGGATATCATCATCTAGTATTAGAGGTCGTGATTTTAGTGGAACATCTTCGAGATTCCTATTTCCATTTTTAAACTTTTTAAATCACCGATGGTACTTGTTTAGATTCAGAATATAACTGTAAGTATCAGTAATTATTTTCACTGCTTCGTTTGCCTTCATTTCTTGATCGAACAAGTGTGCTTCTTCTATTGTTGGTCTTGACATCTTTGCCCTTTAGCTCATTCAAGAAATTTTGATTACATTTCTGTCCCCTTAATAGATAACTGAAATAATCTTTTAATCAACGTTTTTCAAGAGAAAATAAACAAAATGTATGATGAAAACATATCACTAGTTTTTGTAGGAGTATTTTTATTCACAGTTATCATTTAACTATGAGAAATCTGGAATAAATTCCCGCTGTTGTGAAGTTATGGAATATTGTATTTACATCAAGACACGAATAATTTGAATACGTTTAAGAGCAAAGTCGTTTGCCAAAGAGCCGCAACTACAGTGCCATTGTCTATGCAAAACTATCGGCACAGCTCCTCCATCCTCCCCGAAGATGGCGACTGTGCTCCGCCGCCATTTATTTAAATGTTTCCTTCCTACAACACCTCTCTGGTGTTTGGAAGTTTGCTCTTATCGCCAACTTTAACCTCTGGCGAATACAACTTTGTTTGTATCGCGAATAAAACTTTTTGACATTGCAGATAATTTTGCGTAATTCATAATTAACAATGACATAATTATCTTTAAAAAAATTACAGCAATGAATATAAATGCGTGTATATATTTTATAAAAAAAAAAGATTCTTGGACGTGATTCAGCGCAAATTTTCAGAAATCCATTGGGGATTGTTAATACCGTGAAATAAATGGAACAATTTAGCAAATGACTTGGAAATTCTTTCAATTGGATGCAGCGAATACAAATTGTACAAATGATTCTTCCGGCATTTCTGAATCACTTGGGGGAATACAGATTTTCAGGATAAAATATGAGAAAATATATTTATTCGAATATTCTCGCTCGACGTCATAAAATATATTCGCAAAATTAGCCAGTATATTCTACATAATAATTGTAAAATTTAAAAATATATTATTTATGTTTAAATTCTATATATATATATTTATCAATAAAATTTTTTTCAACAAATTAATTGTCTTTTAACTTGAATATATCTGATATTAATAAATATTAAAATTAAAAATGAAAACTATTAATTGAAGCTAAATTATGATTAATATTACTATTAAAGCTTTATTAATTTACAAAAAATGTGAAAATGCATAAAAGTTTTAATATGTATTATTTTAAAACCTTATATATAACATGAAACGGATTAAAAATTACATCCTAGTCGTGGGGTATATTTTGGACTCCAAGTTGCTAACTAATTTAATATGAATACTACATGTCACACCTTTTAGTATTTATCAAAAAAAGTATAAAAATTCAATATTATAATTAATCATAGTCCTTTATTGTCCGTAATCACGAAAAAAAATTAAAACGGACGCGATGTTTTTTCTCGCTTGCATCCGTTACGATGTGCGAGTGCGAGTGAAACCGTACCAGATACACGTGTGATGAGAAATCTGAAACGTCGCCAATATATGGATAAAGAATTCATCAACTCCTCGACTTCAAATGCTTGGGGTTTATTTTTCTTAGTAAATAGACCCCATCGGGCGACGTTATTGGTTTCAAGCCGCCATGACGGATCTGTTAAAGTGACGGGCGCTACGTTTCTCCTCGTCCACACAGATAAGTAAAACCACGTGGTTTTATATCCATTGCTGACTCATTCTCACCAAATCAGCGATACAAATGAGCGAGAGAGAGACAAAGTGTATGGCGCAGTTCCCATCGGCATACATTGCTGACTGCTAACGGCAACTTTTTAAGCATTTCATTGAATTTCAGTATTAGAAATATTTCATTTCGGGATTTAATAATAAAATTTAAGAGGAAAATTTATAAATATGATAAAATAACCTACGCGAGCTACTGAAATGCCGCTCGCGAGCGACCGGTAGCTTGCGAGCTACAGTTTGGCGACTAATGCATTAGAAGATCAGTAATAAATAAACATATTTTTGAATAAGATATATTGTAAAGGATTAAAATAAAAGGTTTTACATAAATTTTAAGAAAATATATCTTTTTTAATCTTAATTTCTAAAAGACAGAAATAAATGAAAAAAATAAAAAGATCGCTATTATTTGAACCAGTGATTCCCATTGTAGTCCTTACGGACCCCCAGGGTTCCATGAAGGCTATCGTGGAGTCTATGCCAAGGAAGAAAAGAAAAAATGGGGGTCCACATTATTAGAGCCCATTCAGATTAACTAGATTATCCAACAAAATATTTTCACTTATTTTTCTTAAACTAAATTTTCAGTTTTCAGTCAAAAATAAAAACTTCTCGCTGTACGGCTTATTTTTCTTAACAAGATTGTCAACTTTGAGTCAAAGATTTAAATTTTATCGATTAAAATATCACCTTTTGGTCAAACTTAAAAAAAACTTTTTGTAATAATATTCACTTTCAAATGTTATAATTTTTCCCTTAAATGGTTTTTTTTTCACGAATTTATCAGTTTTAAAATGTCTAGCTATGCCACTAAATTCAGTTTAAGTCAGGCAAGGGGTCCATAGAGCAAAATAGTTTGGGAACTTATAAGTTAGATAAATTAAATAGGTTAACGGAAATATTTTTTATTTAAATTTAGATAATATCATGATTTATTTCAAGATAAAATCTTAAAAAAATAAATCAATAAAAGTTTTATGTGATATTATTGCTACGAAAAAAAAATATGTATTTAAAGACAGTCAGGAGGACGGGGGGTCTACGATAAAAAATAAGGGCAACGAAGGGTCCATGGGGAAAAACAGTTTGGAAACCTATGATTTAATCTAACAAATTATTACATAATGACTCAAACTCCGTATTCGCTAGAAAGCTCCCCTGAGATCTGTTTGGGTTAGAAAATCAAACAAAATTCCACAATGTGTCACATGAAAGTTTTAGATAATGTTTAAAGTTTTTTTTTATTCTAACAAAGCACAGACAAGTGAAATATCTGAAATATCTGAGCTGATAATATACGAGGCTTTGAAAATATCGATAAATAATTAATTGAGGAATGGTGAGGATTAGATGGCACTATTAAAACCCCATAGGAGTACATTGGTCAATGAGGAAATAAATACAGTAAACCCTTCTATAACGCCTTACAATAGCGCTCCCTCTTTCAACGTACATTTTTAAGATTATATGATATATTTTGTTCAGATTATCCGTAGAGCTCCACGTCGGTATTAATCCGGATAACCGGAAGTCTATTATATTGTAAATCTATAGAGATATAAAGAAAAACATCAAACTTTGTGTTCATATTTTAAAGGAAATCGATGAGGTTTGGGTTGAAATAGAAATCGATGCATTTAATTAATAAATAACATTTGTTGCAACCATCGCAATGACATAAAAATACAATGTCAATTTTAGAGTTTCAATATTTCGCAAATAAAGCCGACACTTCTATATAAACGCGTTAAAATTTTAGTGCATTATAAAACGGGCGACACGTTTCCTTAATGGATTCGCGTCTCGCAGAGATTGCATTTTTATTGCATCAATCTTCAAGCCGCAAAATTAGACTCGCCTGGAGATAAAACATTCTTTTGATGTCGCGGCAAACGACAATAAGTCCTTATTGTTCAAAGGACTCGTTTTTATTTTTCGGATCAAAAAGCGACGGCTGCAAATGAGAGCAATTCCGGTGCAAATAAGTAGCCTGGTGCGACAGAGACTAATGACATAAACGAGATAACCCCTTCGCTGCAGAGTCTAAATGAGGACATCAGAGAGGACTTAATTGTCAGTGTCAAGACAACCGGGTCAAACGGCAACGAAGACGAATATTATTCAATTTAATTTCGGGGTGACGCACTACGGCCTTTACTTTTATGCGACAACATGTCCCAAGATTTAGATGAAAACTTTAAGAATCGCTTGAATAGATGGTATGACAAGAAAGTTAGATTACTTCTGAAATAAACATTTGAAATAATGTCAGTTCTAACACATTTAACCTAGATGGGGTCTATTGGCGACCCCAATGTTTTGAATTTTCTCTCAATTTTTTAAAATTATTTATAAAAAGTCTAAAAAATAAAGACAACAATATTCGCTGCTGCTGTCAAGCGCGCTATGTTTTTTTTTGGCTCGCATCCGGTACATGCGCCATCCCATCTACCCCGTTACTGCAATGCATTATCCCAGACTACACCCTAACCAGAAAATATATGCAGTGCGAATATTAGGTGTCGAACAAACGGAAGATCAAGAAGAATGCGTTATAATGGACTTTTCGCGTCAGTCTCATTGGCTAGGAAATTATGTATTAGAAAAAAATAACAAATAGAAGAACCCATAGAGCCAGTAAAAAAATTCTCGGGGTTTCACTAAAGGTCACTAAATCACTAGTGACCTACGTACCTATAATCAGAAAATTTGTAGCACTTTCGAGCACTGAAATTTGTGATAATACATACAAAATAAAGGCGAAAGGCATTAAACAATAATCCAAATATAAGGTTTTGCTATAATTACAAGAAAGAGCTATTGACACATGTGTAAGACCGGATATAAAATCGCCATTTCGTATATTTATGGAGTTAGTAGATATAGTGGCTTCAAATGCAGGGAAACTGTCGCAAGATTTACCCAAGAACATTTTAAGAGCCGAATACTCAAACATGTGTGAGGTCTTATTATTGCCCTTGCAATGAAGAAAAAAACAAATATTTATTGTTGTACATGTAAAATAAATCCGTGCGACAGAAGAGAAAAGAAAAACATATTTAATAAAAAATTCAGTTAGTTTTTTAGATGTTAATTAATATTTTATTCATATATTTTTTTTAATTTTAATATATTCTTTGTATTAGTATAATTGTAACAATTACAGTAATCCTCAGAACCAGTTAAAAAATCTTAAGGGTTTCACCAAAGGTCTATAGCACTAGTGACCTACGTACCTATAATCAGAAAATCTGTAGCACTTTCGAGGACTGAAATTTGTGATAATACATTGGTGGAAGGCATAAAAAAATAGTCCAATTATAGGTACTTGCTTTAATTACAAAAAAGAGCTGTTGACCTATATGTAAGACCGGATTGAAAATTGCCATTTTGTATATTTATGGAGTTAGTAGATATAGCGGCTTCAAATGCAGGGAAACAGTCGTAAGATTTACCCAAGAGCTCTTGGGTAAATTTATTACCCAAGAGCCGAATTTTAAGAGCCGAATACCCAAAAATGTGTTTTATTGTGATACAATTGTATTTTCTTTGTTTATAATATAAATATGTTTTCGGGTCACACTGTAGTTTAATGTGCTGAGCAATCACGTGTATCTACGAGCTCAGTCTGCAGCGAAATGTTGCCGATAGCGTTGTCATTTACGCGTCATATTAAATAGGTGAAAAATCCAAAATATCGACCAAATGATGAAGCTTATTATAAAGAACTATTTTAATTCTTAGAATAATCTATTTAAAAAAAAAATATATAGAATTTATCAATATATTGACTTGAAATGCTTGGGGTCCCTAAGCGACCCCCGTCGGTCAATTCGGTTGTTTTCGAGGCGACCTATGGGTTAAACAAGTGATTTTTATGGATTTATAAATAAATATAAATCAATAAAAATAAATAATGCCAATAGCTATGGGTGACCTGTCGTCAGAGTAAGTATCACAAGTTAGAAGACCAAGAGGCTTTAAAGAGGCTTTCGTATCCAGGATTTTTCTCCTAACCTTGCTGCTGCAGTATATCATTTATTCCAAAGCTTACAATGGTTTTTGTTTAATAAAACAAGTGATTTCTATGGGAATAGCTTAAAATATCTATTATAGTTTTAGAAAAATGTTACTGATTCAGATCTTATTTATATTTTTATATTTATTAAAAACATTTCTTATGCATCCAATCCGTTTACTTTAAGTTTTTAATTAATGGTTCAATGGTGGCAGAATAACGAAGCTTGTCTTGCACACGAGCTTGCAAATACTTTATTCATCCGATGCCGAAAGTTCGTATGGCGGTATCGATTCCGAGACACGTGGTACCCATATGGTTTCAGCAATTTTACGACGGATTTTTCGTCGAAAATTGACGTGTCGTAAACCGGGGCATTGTAAAGCCTTCGTAGTACACGACCGGGGGTTAAAACGACGCAAGTGCCCCGGGGCTTTCAGCGTCGTGATGAAACAAAAATATCTAGAATGTCGAGAGCGAGCTCGGCTAATGGACCGAGACTTCAGGACTTTATGGCCACCGCACTCCTGCATCCGTCTTGATGGTTAGCAAAGCCCGCAACGAGTCAACGTGGTGACATTTCCTCTTTTTTCATAACACAAACTGACACCGTTTCTATTTTAAAAGCAGAGCGGCGTCGAAAGTCATATAAAAAGCACTGGTTTACCTTGTTTTGCGATTATCGGAACGTACCTGTAACAATAAAAACATATATTAATACACGGTAAAAATTTACAAAAATTGAAATCCAATATTTATATATTGTTCTTTAAAATTATCCTCTTAAACATTCTTCATGTGCGACATTTTATTTTCAAGTAAAATTAATTTAAGATATAAATTGAAAAATGAACTCTGACACAAGAGGGAATACGTCGAGCCACACTGATCGGCAACTTGGGTTTCAGGGGATGAACCGCGACTGAAAAATTCTCTGAATTTATCTATATATCTACAATCCACACTGGAATACCAGGGCGTGGTCGACCGTAACACTTTAGGTTTGGAAGTATTTGCTCTTCTCAAATTATACTCAAATTATACTCAAATTATACTAACAAAAAATGTACAGTTAGATCACTAACAGATAAAAAAAAATTACACTGCTTATTAATTTTACAGTCATTCCTCCTATAACGAAGACCACGTTATAGAAGTCAAGACACCCATACAAAATTTTAGAAAAGGGCTTTTTAATTTTATTTTGTAAACTGAACCAAATCCATTTGTATATTTTAAATAACTATGATCAATTATCATAAAATCAGCAAACCAAAGAATTTTAATAAATTTAAATATCAGGGGGTAATGCATACAACCATAAGTGGCCTTCTAACTCTAAGGCAGGTCTTTGCCACTTGGAGAACACTATGCGATGTCCACGGACAATACCGACACGCGACTGCATACGTCTTAAAAATGGAGCATCACCTCATACAAAAGGGAATGGTCCTAAAGTCCAAAGGTCCTGGGCATGATTCCCCTTATGAAGGACATGGACATGGTTTTCATGGGAATATATAGTGCAGTGGTTTTCCGTTGCCTTCTGTACCACAGTATTTTTTTATACCAAAGAGCGCTGCTGCCCTCTTTTCAGATTATATTTTTACAATTTATTTTTTGTAAAATAAAGGACGTCAGACGTCACCCCATCCCTCTGTTGACCAGCGTCACTTGAAGTTCTTCGGGATGGTCACCCGTACGAATACTATCTGCGCTCAGTAGCGGTTAACTTGATAATTCGATTGTAATTAGCTTTAAGCATTGACGAGGGTTACAACTACAATTATGATGAAGAAAATTTCTAGAAAGCTACTAATCCACAGATCTGTAAGGGTGTAATCCAACGGATACATTAACTGGCTACACTGTAGGGCAATCACAGTAAAAATCGTTGCGATCGTTTCCAGTTCTTTACGGTGGTGGGGGGAAGGCGATCCAATTCCTGCTGATGTGGATCTTCCCAAGGGATAAGCAGATGTCTGATATGTTGAAGAGCTTAGTGCCGATTTCTTTGATGTCGTCTCGCAGTGAATATGGTCCTTGGAGGTGTAAGTATGATGGCGTCTAGGTTTGCTGACTTAGCGCGAGCCGAAGTTCAGCGGTTTACAGCTTGGATGAATCGGATTCGTCATCATAGTGACGCCATAGTCATCAAGTCCAGGATGACTTGAGGGCAAAGATCTGATTCTCTCTGAAATTTGATTCTCGGTTGTCCTATTTTAGAGGGCGAGCAAATACCCTTTTCTGCTTGGAATGCAGTATTAAATCTGGGTTTGCTTAATCGACGTGGTAGGTGATCGCTTTTGTACATATTTTTTGCATAGGGTTCCACAATACTATTATAGCGGTTATTTCACCCGCGTTTTAATTTAAATTTAAAGCCCCCTAGCGGGATCTAGTAGCATCATCGACGATCACTAGGCCAACACCTGTCTCTCTGCCCTCGGCGGTCGACACGTAAAGACGTTCCCGCATTTCTCTCTGGTAAAATGTAGCCGCCATTGGCCGCGTGCTACAACCAGATGCCACCATGACGACTCTAGATATTCCCTTTCCTCTTTCCTGTGGCAACCCTCATCTTATGTTTATTTACAATTGGCAGACGAGAAGCACGAGTAACTTATACCAGACGACGCAAAAAAGACTCTGTAGATCCTCAGGCACCGGATCCACGCTGTTGATGTCACTGTTTGGGACACGTGCTATTTTTTCTGAATTTTGACTTCATTTTTCTAACCTTTACACTATTTTTCGTAGGTGCTAAATCGTGTTTACTATTTGTTTGTCTAATTGACATAACCTGTATCTTATTGTTTAAGCGGAGTCTTTGGGGTGGACAACTTTAGTTTGCGTTTTTGCATGTGTTTCATTTACGATGTTTTTGGAAACGAACTTGCATAAACCGGTTTATTAATTTTGTTTGTATGCTGCGTGATCGGCGACTGGATGGAAACTTTAGTTTTTTTAACCTTCAAGGAATGAAGGTCGAATTACAAGGTCGAATTACTTGGCAAAGCATTTTTTTAAGCTGTTGGTTGGCGCAGTACATAACCCCGTTATACTGTACGAGTTGCCCCTATGGGCGCCATCTCACTACCATCGAGCTTCTTCCTATGTGCTTCCGCCGATTGTGAGGACAGGTGCTCTCAGAAACTCTCCGGTAACCAGACCTATTCTCTGCTCAACCACTTAGCCGACTATGTAAATATATTTTATGTTAAATATTGCCATTTTCTTTTCTTAATAAATAAATAAATTTGACCACCCCTGATCTGTAAAGCAAAGAATACAATCTGACCATTCAAAGCAAAAATTTCATTCGGAGAAAAAGTCCTTGCGTTTAAAAATCACAGGACTATAATTTTAAGACGATAAATCACGAAAACCCATAAATCGTTTTACTGTAAATGTCTATATCGCATTACATCAAAATATTTTATCGAAAGCTGTCGCTATTATCGTTCAAAGTTCTTTGACGTCGCCAAAGCAAAAAGTTTGAATGCAAACAAACAAAAAAAAAATGGTAGACGAAATACGCAAACAAAAACAAGTTTCGCACAATGATTATTGTTTCGCTCACATTTTTCTGCACAATACATACACACGTCGCTCTTTCAGCGCTGAATTCCGCGCTCGCGTAATTCGCGTAATTCGAAAATAAATTAAGGACCGTGGAGCGATAAAATTTTTCATGGAGCCGAGAGAGTAACACGCTCACGAAGGCGCTCTAAGCCATGGTGAAAAATGCCATCAATCAGGATTAGTGTCTGAGACCGTATGAGACCTGTTTCAGCCAGAGGACACGATAACGGATGAAATACAAGGGAGGAGAGGACAGAAATAAAAATGTGATTATAGGCGCTGAAAGCTCGGCAGCTAACCTTGTAACACTGCGAATAATAAAATATAAGCCGCATTTTCTAAAACTTTGCGATGAAAAGTCGCCCGTCAAAGAAAGCTCCGAAACTCGATTAAAACGACAGATTTTCCGGCAGTTTATCGTGCGTGGAAACTCACTTGAAAGTCTAGATGTACGTCGATACACGTCGGCATGTCTTTGTCGGAGTTTTACACAATAACACAACGAGACTGGCAACGCCGCAGGGTCCCCATCGGTACAGACGCTCCTGTAGTCCGTGGTAGGCGTCGCGACGCGTTACGTGAAAGGCGACCTTAATACACTAGGCGTCGGCCCCGGGGCATCGGGCGACGCGTCGCGACGCCCTGTCCGCGTGTTAATTAAGAAAGCGCGAAATATGACGTTTAAAATAAGGGATTAAATTACTAACTTTAATTTATATTAAAACTCGACTCCAGCACACAAAACAGCTTATTAAACATTTTTACTGAAAGATCAATATTTTCAACAAAATATTTTTTCTTCTTATTTTTTTCCATTTTCCTTCAATAGTACCATGTTTGTAGTAGGTTATTATTTGTCATTGTTAACGTCAACCACACAGCTTGTCCCAACTAGTGTAACCGTTGGAATCTATTCTAGCGACCCTAATTGTGATTTTCCTGACAAAGGCCGCAGATCTGCTTCGTTCCTTTGTGTTAACCTCCTTGTTTGAGTCATTGTTGATTACATAACCAATTATTGACCTACATATACAATTGATAAAAAATAAATATAAAATTTTAAATACGCTCATCCCTCGAATTGGGCGGATTTTTCGGGCAGTTTTACAAAACCGTGTAAAAAATCAAGGAACAATGCATTTTTTACCAAAATTTAAGGGAATAAATGAAGTATAATTACTTACACGTGATCTTATTTATTAAAATCTCAAAACACTGCCAGTGGTTTAAATATAGCAAAAGATCGATTGCTGTTATCTAGCAAAACTTGGATGATGACTTTAATTATTTTTATTATAATAATATTAGAATACAGATTCATGATTTTGTATGAGCTCCTAGTATTTTATTGCATGGTTTTTCATTTACACGGATTTTCAGAGGACGTATCTACTGCTCAAATCTAGGAATGGGTGTTTTTTTAATCAATTTATTTTATATGAAAAAAAGTGAGTAGGTTGAAAAACATAGATATCATAAATTCCGTTTTTCTATATTTTAGCGTGTTATTAACTACTTTTTATTAAGGAAAATATTAATCCATTAATGATTTAAATGAATATATGCATTTTTCGGATACCACAAATTTTCGTTAATGATCAAAGAATACGATTAAATTATAAAATCTCAAATTATTGTAGTTTAATATTTTTTATTAATAAAAAAATATGGTAATTAAAATTAGAGAGTACTTCTAAATATTCGTATTAAAAAAATATCCGAACTAGCTATTATTTTTTTTCTTTTAAAATTCTATTAAATATACATATAGTCAATCCTCCTATAACGTTTCTTGTAAATCACTGTTTTCTACAAAATTCTAATTCTAATATTTTTAAGGTCAATTTAGATATTTCGTAAATATTTAATACATTGCCGAGAGAAATAAAAGTCAATGATCTTTAGTTGACAAGGAATTTTGTAAAAAGGAGCGATTTAGAGGAAACGCTATAGGAGGGCTGACTGTACATATAAAGCTGACTTTTATTTTACAACAGTTAATATACATATGAATTATTGTATCGATATTTTTTTTAATAATAATAATATTACATTTAATTCATAATATATATATAGCCAGATTGTGCGGTGCACACAAGCGCCAGATTATTAGGAAAATTTAAAAACTTATAACAATAATTACTGGGCTAAACGAAGCCACGGAGCTAATTTAGTACTCGGATAGCTTTCCGACGAAAACAATGACTTTAAATAATTCTTCTATGACACTGGCCAGGGGGTATATAAGTGGAAGAGACCTATTACCCATACCACGTTGTTAAAAATATTTTATAGGTAGTTTGTCGCCTTTAAATTAATTATTCAAATGCCTTATATGCTTTGTTGATTAAATAATTCAACTGAAATAATATTAAAAAATAACCAGTGTCGTGGTTTGACACTGGGGGGAATATTAGTGTGAGAGACTCATTCCCCTTGCATCTTTAGGTTCTTTAGCTTCTTAGAGTCGTTATCAAAGCTTTATTAAATCTGCATATGGCGCTTTGGAATCTTTCTGTTATATAATTCTTTCATCATAGTCAAAATAAATAAATAATAAAAAAAAGTACTGATGTCACAGTGAAAGCTCCATTAATTGTTTTTCAAGGAAACGATAATCATTTTTGGGCAGAATTTTTAATGACATATCCTTCGTTGATTAAATAAATATGAATAAAATAATATAAATTTCAATCCAACTTAAATAATACTAAAATTAACCAGTGTCATGGTTTGACACTGGGGGAGGAAAGGGTGTAAGTATGAAAGAATCTTTCTGTTAAAAGAAATAAATAATCTTTACTTTATAATATTTGTTATTAATGCTTTATTGACCTACATTTTCAAAGCCCTCTAATTTTTCTGATATTAATATAAACATATTTATGATATTTCCTATGTTTTGCCCTCATCTGTTTTTAATTTCCTTTCATTTGGAAAACAAGACAACATAATAATAGACCTGCTTTCTATGGCATCCTCTTATTTTGCAGAAAAACTCTAGAGTCTGGAACCCATTTAGTGTTAAACCAATCCTTTATTTATTTATGCCAATTTCTAGATAATAATCAACGTAACAAAAATCTATTTCTGTCACTTTGAATCATCTTAGAATACCATAAAACCACTTAAGAATATTTTAAATTATTTTTTAAGAATTTTGAAGAATATTTAAATGCTAATAAGTGTTATTTGAAATTTCGTGTATAAAATGATCACATTTTATTTACATATACTTAATAATTAATATGCGTACATATTATTACATACTAAGGCAGTATCGATTTACACGGTTTCGAATTTCACGAACGAAATTCATCTACCGTGTAATACAATACACATACGTATAATATACATAGAATCAAAAATACATAATTATGCAAATAATTTAGCTCGAATAACATTGCTAAAACGCGATATTTAAATTTAGAAATGCTTAATATTATTATGACGATAAAGTCGAGTGTATTTGATGTGAAAGTTAACCTTTCGCTGCGGAAATTTCACTTTGTGCAAATATTTGAATGGAAAATATGAAAATTGATTTTCGGCTTGCGGACATGTTTGTCTACGACGGTTCGTAAATATATTTTTTTACCAACATGTCATTCTGTCGAATATCTTATATTACACGCTCTACCCATGGAAAGTGTAAAAAAACATGCCTTACATTATATACGTACATGTAGAAAAATAAATAATTATCCGGTTAAATCAACACGCGTTGAAATTGAGAAATGAAATATTAGTTTGAGTCATAAATAACTTCCGATTTAGCTAGACAGTTACTATTGTTTGGATTTACTCGCAGTGAGTCAACCGATTATTCACTAGATTTATAAGTGGCCTGTAAGTCATTCGATAACTTTTTAGTGTGGTGGACGTTGCAGTGGTGTTATTCCGAACCCTTATATGAAGACTAAAAAGGCTCTTCTGACTTCAATGACGACATTTTATATGAAAAACAAAATCCACGTCAAATGACAAGAGAGTTGGTAGAGAGACTCAATACGTCTCGTAAATTAGGTTAAGTCAGCAAGTTAGGCATATAGGTACCACATAATCGCAGTGACTGAAATAAGGCAGTGTCCATTGCCACAAGTCTTCTCTGGAGGCATAAAATCGAGTCTTTTTGGGACAGGACAATAAGAGGAGATAGAAAATGAATGTCAATCGGAGGCGTTTTCAATATACACGATAACGCCAGAACACACACGGCAAAAGTAACTCAAGAAAAAATTCTAGAGCTCAACTGGTTTATTTTACCACATCCACCCTACTCTCCAGATCTTGCTCCTACAGACTACCATCTTTTCTGTTCTTTACAGACTTTTTTTATTTGGAAAATCTATCATTAAAGATGAGCAAGTCAATCAGGCCCTCGATACTTTCCCAACCCACCATTTTTTTGAGGAGGAGATTGATAAGTTAGCAATAAGATGGGAGGAGGTTATTTATTTATTTTTGCATAAAGATAATGCGTCACTGGCATATATCAGAATGACGCATAAAAACATAATAATCTTATATAAAATATCAACATATTCGGCCAAGTAGTTGAGGAGAGTAATAGCTATGGTTACTGGAGAGTTTTTGAGAGCACCTCTCCTCACATTTGGCGGAAGAAAAAGCACACGCAAACGAGCTCGATGGTAGTGGTGGTGCCATAAAAGCAACTCGCACAGTACATGGGGGAATCGGCTCTTGATCAGTGGCAGGAGAGGTGGGATTCTTCCCTCAAAGGGCGGACTACCTATCTCTTCTTTCGCGATATCAGAGCCAGGCTTAGCTGTACCTGGTTCTTCCCAGACTTCTAGGTCAGTCAATTCCTGACTGGCCACGGTAATTTCAAGGCAAAACTTTAGCTTTGAGCTTAACCTTGTAGCATCTCTACATTGATAGTGTGGTCACGACTATCAGGATTACAGTCACGTTCTGTGGTCCTGTTTTTACCTGGACCTACTCTATGCTGTCCGATGCGGCATTTCACCCACAAGTCTCCCGGTAGAGGGTACCAACAGGCACATGGAGCTGGCCCTGAGAGTTGTGCAAAGGGACTTTTCCTCTCCCTTCTCCCTTTTCATAAAAAATAGCATTATATATTAACATCGCGCGTTTCAAGAAAAAAACTGCTTTTGTTGCACCGATTGAGCCGGTCTCAAGCCAGTATTTACGGTGTGGGTGGATGGCAAGGGATGGAATTGTGTCGGACTGGTCTGATAGCTTCATCATGGGTACAAAAGGGTACAAAAGTACAAGGGGGTTATGTCCTGCGTCAAGCAACAGCTTGAAGAAGTGCTTTGCCAAGTAAATCGATCTTCTTTTCTTGAGGGTTACATAATACCTGAGGTAATTCAAGGCGTCATAAGGCGTCTAAATAATGGAACCAGATTCAAGCAAGCTTTGAACCAATGCATCGTATAGCACTCGTATGACTAAGGTGCTACGTATGTGATGAGATTTCTTAAGACGAAGCCCAACATTCTTGATGATCACATACACACATCCGATACATGCAAACAAAAATTTTAACTTAGAATCAAACAAAATACCCATATCTTTAACAGACGATTGCTTAGGAAGAGTTACGTATCCAAGTCTGTAATTAAAGATCCTCCTGATCTAGAAAATGTCATTGTTTGACATTTTCCAATTCTTAATGGTAGACGATTTAATATTGAAGCAAAGTATTTATGACTCTAATAATAATAGAAAATATTTATTTTTTTAAATATGGCCGCAAATGTGTTTGTACGGCCGACCGCACTCCGACCAGCCATAGATTTTCACGATCCATTTGGCAATTGGCACAACGGCACGTGACACGATATTAGTTTTCAATTTGCGGCGGGGCCGATTTTATTTTGCGAAAATTTCAATACAGGACCCGCCCTATAAATCTGTGGGCCGTCCTAATCCGGCCCATTAGTATTGGTAGACTGTGATATGATTAACGCGCGACATTAGGCAGAGGGAATAACCCCTTTAGCCGCTGGTATTAGTAATCTCTTTAATTATAGTAATCAAACACAAAGATTAATGTTCATTAAAATATGTTTGTCCTTAATCGCGTAGTGTAATCCGATGTGTGTACTTAATCAGGGATCCGCGGTTAAAGTCTCCTGCCTAAATAATAATTTTAATTTTTTTGTTATAGAATTAGGCCGTTACGTCAAGTATTACAGTAAAACCCCGATTTATTGTTTTCGCATTCGGCGTTAATATTTATTAATTCTGCCCAAAAATGGGTATCGTTCGTTCCCTTGAAAAAAGATTCTAAAGACTCTAAAGATGCAAGGGGAAATAGTCCCTCACACTAATATTCCCCCAACCAACAAATTCAAACAACCTACATAATTTTTTTTATAAAACATGCGGAGTTAATGGTCTATAGTCTATATAAGTCTCTTACATACCCCCTGGCCAGTGTCATAAAGAATTCCCTGAATTCATAGTTTCGTCGGACACCTATCCGACTACTAACTTAGCTCAGACGCGGTTAACTTGCAGTATCGAAATATATGCATGTTAACTACAATCAATAACACTGGTTTAATATATTGCCATAACTGCTAATATACAGTAAACCCTTTAATAACGCTCCCTGCTATACCACGGTTTTATATAACAAGCTCGACAGTCCCTCCTATATCGCTCCCTTCTAGAACGTAACCTAAACGTGACATTGATATTTAACATGATCATTTAAAATATGCGATTGAAAAAATGAAACTGAAAAGCCCTTTTCCCAAATTTCCTAAATTTTGCCTTTACCGATTTCTGACTATTAGGGGGACCTAAAAAAAATCGCGTATATTAAAACCGTATATATTTCTACAGTCCCAAAGAAACCTTGTTTTTCTTAGGGCTATTATTTGACATTGGAGTAATACAGTTTATATTATTGTTAAGGTTAGAATGTATAAGTCTAAAACTGACAAAAGACACATCAGACATTCCATGATTTTTTATTTTATTTATGCCAGAAATGCCACTTTAATACATTTATGAAATAAATTCTGACAGCGCGTAGATGTCAATTTGACCTAGCCGTGCCGATGGGGTCTATTTAGGACCCCAATTTTTTTGTATTTGTCTAAAAAAGTCTAAAGAATACATATAAATAATCAATGACCTTTATTACCCGCAATTGCGAAAAAAAAAACAACAATATTATTCTACAATGGCGCGGGTGAGTTGTTTTTTATCGCGCCGTACCGGATATGTGCGAGATATAATATCGCGCATTAATTAGTAGATAAATTAAAAATAAATAAATATTTTGGATTTTTCTACTAATATATTATATATCATGAATAACTATTCGTATTATGAGAATAATCCATTTTTTGAAATAGCAAGGTATTGTCAAAGAATTTTTCAATTTTTGGGGTATATTTTCATACAAAATAGACCTCATCAGCCAGCGGCGTTGGTTTAAAGTCGTTGTGACGGATCGTTTAAGTTTCAAAGGTTTAAATCGGGAAGAAGAAATCCAAAAGGTGCACTTCAATTTGGACGACCGTCTAAATTTGATAATGACATATTGGGATCCCAGGTGGAGTCGGATCCTTGTTTAAGCATCAAGGAATTATAGCAGAGACCCAAACCTCTAAATTCCTATATATATAGTAATATTGACAACGCATCAGTAAATCAAATAGAATGGGAATTTGGGAACATCGTAAGTAATATCCGAAGATAACAAAAAAAAACGAAGAAACACATGCAATTCTTTGTTGTCAAAACAAAGAATTCGACCATTTTACACCAAAATGTAATTAACGATGAAATGGAAGTCAAAAAATGCAACGAAATTCTCAGAATCAAAATCCCTTTCCGACCACAAAGTCTGGTCCAACACTTCGAAAGTACCCATTAGGATTTGGTAGGATTTAAGAGGAATAATTAAATATAAATGATTTAAGCCTAGTGCAGATGTTAACTATCAATAATTAGAAAAAATAAACTAGAAAATAATAATCTAGTCTAACTATGATTAACGAAAGGGAATAATTCTTCATAAATCAGGAATGTCTCAAGAAAAAAATCAGGAGATAAACTGGGAGGTTCTGCTACACATTGCACACTACAAGAAAGATTAGTAAAGAGTTTATTTAATAATATGTAAAAGAAATATGATAAAACATAAATTTAACATTCATAAAAAATGCGCGATTTCTTTCGGGTTCCCCTAATATTAGTAGTAGTTATTAGAAATTGAATATTTTTTTTTATTTATAGAATATATGCATACTTGAGTATATCATTACAAAATTAAAAATAATTTATTCATTGCTAAGACAATATATTTCAATGCCTAATCTTTTTAATACTCTTTAAACATTATTAAATTAAATTATAATAATTGCCTTATTTGCATAGTATTTCATTAATAAGACATTATTCTAATCGGAATACTGTACAAGTACATGGTAACGAAATCGATTTTCGATTAAGGATATTAAAGGAATAATTAATAGGGCATTAGCATAATAATATAGCAAAAGGGAATAATTTATTACCGGAAATGAATAAACACATTTTTCTTATCAAATAAATAAAACGTAGTAAACGAGCAAACTCACTTTAATCATAAACTTGAAAGTATATTTTTCAGCCATGAAAATATTTTTTTGACAAATTTGGCATTGTGATAAAAGCCCCTAAATAATGTGGTTTTATAAAATATATTCATAAATCTTTTCAGACGCGGGTATATTTGTAAAATCATTTCGGATATATATTCTATCGCAGACTTTAAATATATTTATATATAGCTATAATTCTAGAGCAGTAGAAAAACGGCGAATCAGATTTTTCCATT
The DNA here is from genome assembly GCA_022495035.1 of Philopotamus ludificatus. Taxonomy (NCBI): domain Eukaryota; kingdom Metazoa; phylum Arthropoda; class Insecta; order Trichoptera; family Philopotamidae; genus Philopotamus; species Philopotamus ludificatus. The sequence goes on from JAGXCT010035408.1 coordinate 18,387, forward strand.
TGTACGTTTTTCATATTTTACGTAGAAAATTCTTTATTCGGAATTTTATCATGGAATAGCTCCAGGTTGGACGAATAAATGTTTTAATTTATCTTTCAGGAAAATAAGATGAAAAAGTCAATAAAAGCATTGGAAAATATTCTTTATTCTTCATCGGCGCTAAATATTCGCTTCGTTGATCTAGTAAAGAATCGCGCGTTTCCCTTTGACTCCAATTAACGAGTCGAGTATTCCGCGGAAGTTTATATTTTATTCAATTGAATCAAGAAATAAAACTATGAATGTGCATTGAACTATATAGATTTTCCTATAAAGTTCTATTGCATTGAATTGAATGTTACAAAGAGCGAATAACTAAGAGTTGAGACGTTTGCAGCAATGGGAAAAGTAACATAGAATAGAATCGAAACGGCAAACGTGTCGTTTGGTTTAAGTTTTCAGATCTTTGATAAAATATATATATACTTTTATAGAGAAACTCTTTTAAATTGTATGCTTTTCCGCGAAAACTGAATAAAAATTTCATAGCAAATCAAGTCGTATACAACTTTTTAAAGAAAATTAATTTATTCTGATAACTCTAAAAATAGAATTTTAATATATTACAAATCATTATATGAGGAATAATTTAATGAGTCTTTCATTTATTTATTCCATTGCTACAATGCCAACATTAATATTTTATTAAAATAATTTATCTGTATTTTTCGACGCGATGATACTGTGAATTTCAGCTGAAAAAAATATTCTTATAATGTTTTTAATAAGTTTATATTAGACTAATTTTTATCGTTAGTTTTTTATAACAAGTTATTTAGTATAATACGCTGCAGTGTAAATTAACACTTTCATTGCGGTGCCCTAGAGGTTCATGGGCACACAAATAAAGCACCGAAAAATGGGCACTTGTCCAGCATCCGGAACGATTGGCATTCATTTACGCGGCTTAAGCTTTTACGTTACAAGTAAACTATGGAGAATGATAATTAAATAATTAATAGAAAAAATATTAAACAACCAATAAAAAAATAAGTCTTCGCTCTTTTGTTCAATTTATTATTTCGAAAATATAACGAATCTAGCTTTTTTTTTAACGAAGATGAAAGAATATATGATGGTTCACACTTTTGCATAGTTTTTCAAATAAAAATAGTATATCAATGTTGCAAAATGGTAAAAACAAATCACCTTGCCGAAAAATTTCGTTCAGTTTACAAAATAATATAAAAAAAACCCTTTTCCCAAATTTGTTATGGGTGCCTTGGCTTTTATAGCGTGATTCTGATTTCTTCGTTATAGGAGGGCTGAATGTATATCAGTTATTTTACGTGCATGATACGATATTTTAAGTTTATGCCATGCTATTATCATCAAATAAAATAGTTTGATTTATCTGTAGAAAATTAGGATGTATTTAGATTTTCTTTTATTTAATAAAACCAAAATATAACAGAATAATGGCGATGAGGATGTTCTAGACAGCCAAAATCTGCTATAATAAAATTAGAAAATAAGTGTTTTATAAACACAATTAATAATTACGGGAGAAAAATTAAGCATTATAAATCTAAAATATTTTTTTAACCGGGATTCAAATTTATTTTACATATAGTCAAACATTTTCATTACAGAGCTACCAGCATTGGTTACTAGACGGATGCGGGCCGGAAACGAAGTGCGCGGGGGGATCTCTCCGTTAAGCATAGTGTTGCACTGTGACTCGATGCAGTCATACTGACTCACGGCTTCTTTAAATCACGTATCCCTTGTCAATTATTTTATTATTGTTATTATTATTTATCATTTTTATCCTTACATATTTTATATATATATATATAATAAAATATGAGCGAAATATACATTTTTTAATATTACGCAGCACCCCCATACGTTTTACTCACGAGCTGCCACTGCATTTAGTTAATAATATAAGTATATCATATTCGTAAACGATGTATTTTGAATATATTTCATTATTAAAACGTTCAGTAAACTTTTGTCTACAATTTTAGCTTTTTTTTTCATTTCAACCGATGGAAAGCGTAATGTTAAAATGGTATTTTTATCAGTGGCTTGTTGACGCAAGAGAAATCGTAATAAGTTTACGACAAGTTGGCGGATCAAATTAAAGTTGGCGCGGACGGGTTCGTCCGAGCGTCCCGTCCGGGTTCCGGGTTCCCGTATCCCGTAAATCACGTAGAAATTTCGTCGAAACTTTGTTGCGGGCGATACATCCAACGGCTCTTTTTTTACGACGGCGTACGCAAGGAAAAAGGAAAAACCTGCCGGAAAACTAAGTGACAACTCGGCCTCTCTTTATAACTTTGATGAAGGTAGCTCGGCCCACTAAGACGCGGCCTCTCCCTAATGAAAACTGAGGGGCTGCGCGAATAAATTTTAATTTAAGGGGTGTCCTTTCTATGCCACTACCTAGCTGATTTACAGCTGCGAAATGCCGAAAGCCCTCGGCTTTAATGCCGTCGATCGAAATTTCTAATTTCGCCGATATCGCCCCGGCAATCTCGCTTTTATGGCGGAAATATTTTCGATTTTTTTTCGGGTATTGGCACTATTACCATAAAAAAGATCTGGCCTGTATCATATAACGCAATTTAATTAAAAAAATATTTTTTTTCGGCGCCCTATGGAATAATTTAAATTTTAAAAATAATTTACTGTATAAAATAAATAAATTTAATAATCCTTGACACAATTATTCATTTTTCAAACGTCGAGCATGTTTAATTTAATGCACTTTTATTCAAATCATCATGAATATATCAAAAATTGCATGTTATGCGGTTGAATTATTATTCATTTTATTTTATAGGTACCTAGAAGTTATATCGCTTTTACTATAACTGCAGTATGCAAACTAATTATGACTTAATTCGTAAATTAGTCGTGAACTGACGTGTTATGCATTGGAATTAAACAATGGATCCTTTATTGTCTAGTTTTCGTTTCATTTTAAACCTTTGCTATTAAATTTTCTATCCAAACGTTTTTTACGAGGCTTAATGAACATGAGTTCCATAAAAATATCTGTTACGGTGACTGAAAAAATATAATAAAATATATGCAATATGATAATAAAATAAGTTTATCTACATATCAACAGTGCATAGTTGAATTTACGACTCTGAATGGTATACCAAAATAAAAGGCTTATAAAATTGGATGATCGAGTATCATCAAAAATAATTAATTTATTTCAATACCTTCAATCATAAAAACAAGAATATATATTAAATGATTTGAAAACGTAATAAATAATTTAAGTCACAAAATCAGAAAGCTAAACGCGCTAAAAGTGCACAGTTTGTCTAATCAAAATTTTTAGATTAATTATTATAAAGAGTTAAATCGGAAGAAACCAGTTATTTTAAATTCCATAAGAAATTGTGAATAGAATTATTATTAAACACCAAAACGCCTGACCTTATAAAATAAAGGATCGATGGATCTTTTTATTCTATGTTTAGTTGAAAGTTTTTACTACTCTGAATATTACTAATTTTGTTAAGGGAACATTTTTTTAAAATAGGACAGTATACACTTGAATAATTAAAAAAAAATAGTTTTTTTTTTAATATAAATACAGTTAACCCTCCTATTACAAATAAATCAGGACTACATTGTAAAAAACTGGCGTTATAGAAACTAAAAGCACTCGTATCGATCATTTTTTTATTCGCCTATTTTAAAAGACCTTGATCAAACTAAAGTCACGTGTTTTTTATTATTGACATTGGATATTAACCCCTTGTGTGATTTGCCCGAATACAATTCGGGTAGGTATTTTGCTAAC